>CAEGAG010081702.1:0-16267 GCA_903067065.1 Brachyrhaphis terrabensis | reverse complement strand
AACACGGAGAGCACAGAGACACAGAACTCGAAATAAATACACAGAAAACTCGAAAATAAACACAGAAAAACACAGAACCTGACAGGCCTGCATTTTTACTACATTCAGTGATTCACTTATTCATACATACAGTCACACACGGATGGTGGTAAGCTACACTGTGGTCACATTTGCCTTGGGGCAGACTGACAAAAGCGAGGCTGCCACCGGCCCCTCTGACCAGGGGTGGTCCTAGCCTGCTTGGTGCCCTGGGTGAGCGTCCTCTCTCATCTCAAACCCCATGCACCTTTTCAAGGCTTTTCAACCAACCATATCACACAATTTAAATTTTCCCTGGAAACTCTTTTTAAAACCTCCTTTGAAAAATATAGAAGTTGTGATGTAGCACAGGTTTATGGGGTGTTAAACTGAAGCAGAAAATGAAGGCGCCGTGGTTGCTTTTGCACAGTGTCGGAAGTGTAAGGAAATATTTAAAATCTATATGACATTTGTAAACATTGGTTATCGACCCAGAATCCACATTTTTATGTCAGTGCATTCGTATTTAACACTTTAATACCTACTTTTCAAATCTCCGCCTGGATATTTTTGCTTATTTTAATTGTATGCAGTTCTTTAAGTGTCCTGTAAGTAAATATATTTTCCTATTTATCCATAACAACAGCAATTTCAATATCTAGGAAGTTATTGTCGCAATTTACCATCTGTTAAGAGTGCCCCTCAGATTAGTTTCACTTCCTCCTGCAGTGGGTTGAAATTACCGTAATATCCCAATTATTACGGTATAATTGGGATATTATACCGTAATAATACGGTATAATATCCGTGCTGGAAAGCACAACGTCTCCTCTTTTCGAAACACTTGGAATTTTTCAAAAGGGTGGCGAAATTAAGGTGCTGGAAATTTGGCTGAATTGGCCTTTTTCCTAGATATTTATACCATTTTAAATAACTGCATCTTTAATTAACTTCATATATCTATAGAACTATAAGAAACCTTTACATGTCCACTTTCCTCAGATTGTTTCTGTTTCTGGTATTAGTCACAAATAGGTTTTGTAGAAATAGTTTTAGTTATTTATTTTTTGCATGACATTTTTTTCTACATCAGTTTCTTGATGTGGTTCATCAGCACCGTCCTTTTCACACCTGGCTCCTTGTTCCTGAGTTAACAAGTCTTAATGAAGAGTGTGTGCAAACTGAAACGTCTGAGAGTTTAGTGCAGCCACATGTTTAATTGTAGTTATACTGGTTTCGTCTATATGTGCCTGTATGGCACAGTGTGCTCATACAAGGCAGCTATGTTTCCCTGTGTGACGCAGCTCTGCAGCAACGACTCGGAGAACCACAGCTTCACATAACTTCACACATTCCAGGGAGGAGCTTGCTTACTGATGCACTGCCTCTCCATGCCTTTGGTTGTGTTACACAGATTACATTTTTTATTGTTCAAAGAGATCTAGTATTGCCATCAGGGTTTCTGTCTCATCACAGAAAGACATCAAAGGGAAAAAAGCATCTTACTTCTGGAGGAAACCAGCAATGTTTCTTGGGCCGCTTCGAGAAAATTCTCCTGATCTTGTTTTCACAGGTTTGTGTGGGGGTGAGCTTGTGTGTGTTTTTTGTGGGTGCGGGCACGTGCCTGGAGTTGTTGTGTACTACAAAAATAACTGTACAAACAAATTACCAATTCCCATACAGCAGCTGTGATGGGGTCAGTCTTCCAACATAATTCTGTTGATTCCAGGAATCAACAGAATTATGTTGATTCACGCTTAGGAACCAAAACAGCTGTGTTGGAGCAGGGATATCTAAAATATGATGGCCCGTCACCAGCTACAGAGGACATGAGTTGGATACCTCTGTTCCACAGAAAGTATTTTTTGCATTTAATTTCCGGGAAATTAGCTTTGCTAATCCTAATGACTGTAACCAAACATTCCATACAGCATCAGCCTAAAGACTGATATTCATTTTCAGAAGCTTCTCATGAAGCATTTCATGAAAATGAACCACAATTTTCAATCATGATAATCATCAGATTTGTAATTCTTTACCTTACTGCAAAACATAAAATCATTGAATCTATCAACTTTATTTCTACAGCACATTTAAGCAACAAGGCAGTTGAAAGTGTTTTACACCATAAAAACACAAAATAAAAACTCATACAAGCAGCATACAGTCAACAATTGAGAAACCAGTAACAAACATTATATTTTGTTGAATGTCATCATCAAAACACATCAAATATATTGGTCAATGTTTCATTTATTATGGTTCAAAATGAACTTTAAACTTAGCCTTGATTTTAAAGGAACTCAGTGTTTCAGGTGTTTTGCAGTATTTAAGAAGTTTGTTCCAGATTTATTGTTCATAAAAGCTGAAAGCTGCTTCTCCATGTTTGGTTCTGGGGATGCAGGGCAGAACCAGAACTAAAAGATATGAGAGGTCTGGAAAGTTGATCCAACACCAACAGATCTTTAATGTATTCTGGTGCTAAGCCATTCAGTCATTTATAAACTAACAACAAAAATGTTTTAGTCTATTCTCTGATCTCCAGGGAGCCAGTGGAAGGACTTTTAAACTGGGTGATATTCTCTATCTTCATGGTTTTAATCAGAACACCAGCAGCAGCATTCTGGATGAGGTGCAAATAGAGGACTGAATTTTTAGACAAGCCTGTGAAGACACTGTTGCAGTAATCAATGCAACTAACAATAAACACATGGAATAGTTTCTCTAGATCTTACTGAGACATTATTCCTAAAATTCTGGAAATGTTCTTCTGATGATAGAATGTCGACTTTGTAACTGTCTTTATGTGGCTCTGAATGTTAAGATCAGAGTTCAGCCTGATCTGTAGTTTCCGGTTGTAATAACTGAAGCTGTGCGTTGTCTCTAAATCTGTAACTCTAGATTGCTCCTCGTTAGGTCCAAAGATGATAACTTGAGTTTTGTTTCTGTTCAGCTGGAGAAAGTTTTGGCACATTCACACATTGATTTATTCTAAGCATCTGTTCTGTGCATGTATGGGTTCAGTCACCTGGTGAGATTGTAATGTAGGGCTGTCTTTCTTTCACATAGTTAAGGTAACTAATCTTATTTTCTGAGCTAGTGGGAGCATATATTTATTGAATAAGAGGGGTCTTAAAAGTGGCAACGATAATTTCTCTGATAAATCCTGCCTCTGAAGGATTTATCAGAGATAAAAAACATTTATGTTGAGACAAAAGATGAGAGCCATGAGTCATGTATTATGAACAGTGAAGCTCTTGATACCATCCGTGTGTGGAATTGCTCCCAATCCAAAGAACTGGATGTATTCCCAATTCTGTCCAAGAACACTGTTGTGAATAAAAAGTGACATTAAAATGTCTTCTGTCTCTTCTTCAACAAACCAGGAGCATTTGATGATGCTCTGTTTTCCAGCATATTTAAGCTCCACGTGTCAGGACAAAAGCACAATGAGACTCAAGGATCAGAATACTGAGAACCTGCACTGACAAACTATAGTCAGTTGACTAAAAGCAGATAGAGAAAAAGGTTAGCAAACTATAATCAACTCTGAGCATCAAGAAAGAACTCTGAGCATTCCTGTTTGAGCCCAGATTAACAGCCTTATGACACTTATGACAATCAAAGCAAGTTTCTGCTGTCTTGCATCTTCTATGCCAACAACAAGCTACAGTAAAATTTGCATGGTGCAGCACATCACATAGAATAAAATGGAGTCCAAAACGTTTTCACCATCCCACAACTCTGAGCAGTGTGAGTCAGAATAAGTCTGATAGCAGATCTTAGTTTTTAAGCAGATTAAAAAATGCACAGATCAGATCACACAAAAAATCAATCACCTGCTTTGTACATGAAATAGGTCAGCAGATCAGATTTATGTATGTGAATTAAGCTCATTGGTTATTGTCATGGCCTAAAAAACATTTCAACACCTGACAGTTTCTTGCATCAGTTCTTTCAGTCTGAATTGTGAAAAGGTTTTGGCTCCTCTATAATTACAAAGACAGCCTGCTTTCCTATGAATCATCAATGTTTCTTTTCTTTAAGTATTTGTATTTTTTATTAATTTCTTATTTTGAAACTAATGTCCTCTAAACTACAAAAGCATCAAATGACCTGTGAGATATCCTGTGCCTTCATGTGAATGCAGAGCCTGGCCACACAGGAATCTTACCTGCTGTGATATAGCTGTTATCGCCAGGCGGAGTTTTAGTTTCAGTAAGCCAGTATACCAAATAACCTTGCTTTGCAATATATCCCTCTGGAGAAACAAATCAAGAGAGCTCGACTAGAACAGTATTTGCTCACCTTCATTCTCTGAATGCACAAATAGCCACTGAATTCACCAAAAAGACATAAAAGAACTAAAAGACAGAGTGTATTTAAGAGATTCCAGGCCCAAATCAAACATGGGGCCTCTGGAGAAACTTTGAAACTTTCACTATAAATAAAAGCATCTATTCTAAGTGTTAAATTACTGTCATTGGCACATGTATTAAGTTCACATGTGCCATTGCGCTTTATTATGACTTAGAGACAACAGTCCTATTTTATGGACTGTTATCTGTTTGCTCATGTGGATTTCTTGGATTTTTGCCAACATCTGTTGCTGTTCTTTTCAGTTTTAACTCCTTGCTGCATATGACTACAAACAAGTCCAGATTTTTCTTCTTTATTTCTTTTTATGCCAGAGATGATCAAACCTGTTGTGTTGTTCCCACACAGTTTCACACTTGCCTTTGATTTGTTTTCTGCTTTTGGGGTGTAGGGTGAAATTGTAGCTGACGGTCGCCTCTGTGAAGGTGTAAACACCTGAGAAAATCAAACACGCTTGTGAATAATAACAGTAGCATTAAGGCTGTATAGAGAAAAGTATCTGATTCAGACCTGCAGATGGATGTCAGAAATGCATCATAAGTAACAAGAAAGAGATTTGATGTTCTGACATTTTTACCAACAGCCGTGTTAATCTGTGCTGCTCAAAGCAAACCTGTGGTAGTGAATTAAATTAAGCCTCATCTTGAGCAAATGCTGCTTTGCAAAACAACCTGTGCTTGACTCACTGAATGTTTCATTGTCTTACATTCAGTGACTGTGTGATGATTTTCTATAGCAAATGTGCATTTGCTGTAATGAAGACAGGCATCTATTTAGACAACTCGTATAGGCATCACTGATGATTTGGTAATAGATAATCACACTAAGGTTTAAGCCATTTGTCTGCACAGAGCTTTTGATGGCAAAATTACACTTTTAGACATTTACAGTCCCAACCACGCCTTGTGGGAATGAGATTTTGCTTTCTGCAGCATTAACAGATTGTAGGTGGTGATATATCAGATTAGAGATGTCCTCAGGCAGCCAGAACACACATTAATCCTGTAATGACCCCCGTGCTAAGCTGAACATCATTATTTTTCACATGACATGGAGCAAAAGTTGGCACGGTGTCGGATTGCTCTATCAGGTGTTCACATCTAAAGTGTTATACCTCAGTACGGCGGCTTGGAAAATTCAGATCTGAGGGGGTTTTTGTAGTTGCATAACCTCAAAGTCACGACTTTAAAAATATTTTACACAAAGTGGACAACAGGGCTGGAAGAAGAGGCCAGATAATAATTTTCGCTTTTAAACATTATCATTTAGAATAAATCTTATGTTAAATTAAAAAAAAAAAATCAACAATACAGCTGATGAACAGTAATTATATTCCTAAAAGTAAAATAATTTAATTAGCGAGGGAGAGAATGAAGAAAGCACAGCAAAAGCTTTTAACTGACATCACAAAATCTTGTGCCAGATAAATACATCCATCTTCCATTCCTGCTTAATCTTTTTAGTGCCATAGAGAGGCTGCTATCGCTTTCCTGCAGTAAGAGGCTGAGAGGCGAAACACCCTGTGGACGGATCACAGGTCCACTGCAGAAACACAGCCATGCATCAGCACCAAGCATGGAAAACATCAAAAGTAAAAGAAAAGCAAAGTCAATTCAGTCTAATCACATACATACATGTCAACTGATCCCAGTTATCAAACAATGAAGTCAAGTTCAGTTTATTGTTAAAAATTGATTTTCCCAAGAAGAAGAAATAATTATAGCAAAATCTAGACTTATTTCATGTGACTGAGGTCAAACTGCTGTTTCACAGCTAAACAGACTTTCAAAAGAAACTGAATAAGACTCAAAAGGAAATAAACAATCCCTCATACCCAGCATGCATGTAGCAACAATGGAGAGGAAAAACTCCCTTTTAACAAGTGAAACCTCCTACAGAATCAGAACCTGGCTCAGTATAATTGGCCATCTGCTACAACAGACTGAATATTTGAGAAGACAGAGCATACAAGCAAAAAAGAAACAGTGACACTGATCCAGGAGTACTGTCTTTGTTTGAAAAACGGAAGAAGTTAATGGCTGGAGTAGCTCCTTTGCAGCATTGTCTGGGAGAAAAACACATCTTAACAGATAAACAGGATGTAGGATGAAAGAGAGCAAAAACTGTACAGTTAGTTAAAGAAAAGGCTTAGCTAATATGTGTCTATGCGAGAGACAGGTTTAAATTCTGTAAGGAAATGCCAGGTGGCTCACCTATAGAAGGGCAACATTAAGTTATTAACAGCAGAAGGTCAGCTGATACCTCTCCCCAGAGAGGTGTCACAATCAAATAGAACACCAGAGCAGATGAAAATCCACACTTTAACGATGTGACACATAATTCTCATGCTTAGACCCACAGATTGTGTGTTTGTTTTTAAATGGCACCATTCAAGGCAACACAGGATCAATGACAACATTTTAAGATTAGAGTACTGTGGTCAAAGTCAGAGAGGGCAGGAAGGAAGGCAAAAAGGAAAATAATAAGGTTTAAATGTATAACTACTGTCATCTCTCTTAAATAACAAACAACAAAACTCATGTTATATTTTTATTATTATTTCAGTATAATTTCATTGTTCAGAATTCAACTTCATTTTAAACATACAACACAGGTAAACCATGGCTGACAACTACTTTTCTACCCCCCCCCCCAAAATAATTGCAATGTTATTACAGAAAGCTGATTATGTGACTTGATTGTAAATATCATGTATGGAAATGCAGAAGATTTTTCTTTCTATCAATCCCTGTTAAAAAGTCTTGGAGAATTTATGCCAACAAGAGAAAATCTATGAATTCTTCAAAGGCGGTTTGGAAATCGCATATTTTCACATTTCCATATGTTTACTTCTGCATAATGCCATCTTATCAGTCAAGAAATCTGCAAGAATTTCAATGTGCAAAGAGCAATGGAAGCAGACACACTCTCTAATCCTGACACAACTTCATGTCCCATTCAACAGTGTTTGATGTATTTGTAGGAAGAACTCATCAAAATAACATCTGGAACATTCTCATCCATAATCATGAGTTGTGGCGAGTGACTAAAACAATGAAATGCCACAATACCACAACAGGCTTCTCTGACTGGTGTCAAGAATATAAAACTATGAATGCAGAAAAAAAATCTGAGAATCTGCAATTTCACAACATGTTGACACTATCTTGATTCTTGTCTGACTTGGGTTATAAAAACTTCTTCCATACAGCCAGCAAATATTACAGAGCTGGTTTATTTATGCTGCTTCACTGCATTTTAATGAGAGTTCACTCCTCATCTCTTCTGCACAGTTTTACAGGCGTTGGCATGTCTGAAAAGGTGGAGCTACTGACAGGAGCTTTTGCCAGGGGCAGCTGTACAGGATCATTACACTGAGTGAAGTCTCAAGAAATATCTTTCATGCTGCTGGATTGTTGTAGAACTCTGAACACTGCCAATGCCTGTGGTAAATCTGCTCCCAGAAAGCATGATGGGAAATGGTGAAGGCCACTCATAAACACTTTGCAAGCCCTTCTTGTTGAAAGTGACAGACTTTGGATAAGAAAAGCATCTTTGTCAAGGGAAAAACTCAAGCTGATGGAGGAGGAAAGTGACGAAACAAGAGCATCTTGAGAGATGTGTGAAATGAGTCATTGAGCTGGCACCATGAAGATATGAAACTCCATGGCTACTTCCATGAATCATTTTTTTAACAGTTGCCCATCCAACCTGTGTACTTGAGGAACACACTTTCACAGCTTTCATTTCACTGTTGCATTTATCTGTGACATTTAAAATAAGAAAATATGTAGTTCAGGTAACATATGTCAAAACTGCAATGTCAGATTTTAAAAACGTTCTAGTCTAGATTGCAAATTTCATTTGTCTATTTGGGATATCATAGAGATTGACTGCATATTTCAGTTCAGGTTCAGGCATAGTCTTTCAACTTGGTCAGCAACTGGTAGTTGTTTAAATTTAAGTTTAGTTTAATTTGATTACATCTTGTTATTCACAATAAATTAAACAAATCAATAAATAAAGTCATGAAGGAGTCATTTTCTAATCTATTTTTCTTTTATTTATCTGCCTGCTGGGCAAAGGAACTGCTGGTAGCTAGCAGCTGGATTTTATTAATTTTATGCCCTGTGATGGACTGCTGACCTGTCCATGGTTTACCTCACCTCTCACCCAATCAATCCTTGACATAGATCCGACTCCTATACGACCCTCATAAATTATGAGCAAGAGACCTGGGAGACGATGGATAGATGGATGAATCATTTTTTGATTTGAAAAAAAGAACTCAACAACAATATTTTCATTATAGATGACATGGAACCAAAGGTTTGCTGAAACTAATCACCACAATTTATCAGTTCTGATAGTTAGGCCTTGAGCATTAAGATGATATTGTTAAGTTTAAAGTGAAGACATCTGGGGATAGATAGTTAATAATAGGTACCCATAAGTGTCTGACTGCCTGAATTGTGCCCAGGCACACCTGAACACTGCAGTCAACAAGCTCTTCCCTTTAGATTTACAACTGAGAGGTCCAAAACTCCTTTCAATGAGAGAAGTCCAAACAGTAGAACGTTTTCAAGTCTCTGTATTCTATGTTCAACCTTATTTACTATCTAACACTCCAGAATACTGAAGATGAACAGTTCTAGTGGTTTGAAACAAGAACCAAGTGTAAATATTGTATATAAGTATATAATAAATAAATACATGAATTATTATGTAATATAAGTATTTGAAGGGAAATGTTGCACATCTTTGCTGCAGACATGTCTTCAGTTCTTTTTCATCATATCAATCAGAATTACTGTCTGAGTGTCAAGGAGAAGCTAACAGATTTACATTAACAAGTGAACCAGGGTTAGCTTAAATACTCCACATGAGATATTTCAACACATTCTCACTCCCTACTCGTCATATATTGATGTGTACTGACCATGCGTCACATCTCAACGCCTCGGGTACCCCTTTCGCGTAAATACTTGACGATTTGGGATGGCTCCCTCAGCGTCACATTTTGATGACTTCGGAAAATCACGTTTTACGTGGATTATTTACGCGAACGGCTCTCGTAAACCCTGCCGAACCTTCAAAACCCGACGATTTGGTTAGGTTTAGGGAGTGAGAATGGGTTGGATATTCTTAGTGTTTATCTCAAATGCAATATAGAGGGACAGGACCCTCCAGAGTCAGTTTATACTCTGCTATGCTCCCCTTGTCCTGTTTTCTGTTCAGGTGGAAAGAAATGCTTTCAACGCTTGTAGTTGTGCTTTTCTCTTTCCATATTTATATGATGAATTGAACTGAACTTTGTGAGAATCTCAAAGGTTTAGACTTTGCTCCATAACCTAACCCTTTTTTTGTGTCTGTGTGTGTCGCCTCCATAGGGTGGTAATAGCGTTAGCCTGCGTGACTTGGCTGTTACCACTGTTCTAGAGGTTCACAAAATTTGTCCCTGGTTGAGATATTGACCACTGATTAGTGGAAGATATTTCTTCCACTATTTTGTTAAGTTTTAGTTATTTATTGCTTTTACTAAAGGTTTTAGCCTTAACTGGTGTTGCTTCTACCACAGCAGAAACCCATGTTGGCATGCGGAGGGACCACAATGTTTGCTTTTTATTTAAACAAAACGAAGGTCAGTCCATGGAAATGTCACATTTAGATTTTTCAAGAAAATTTATTCAACAAACTTTGAAATTTAAACCAGATGACCTGAATTCTGCCCTGACCCTGTGGTGATGAGGACCATCTATTCAGAGACTGTTCAAAGTCATTTGCAAACAAACTGAAACAGAACAAATGGAAAAGGTAAACGAGCAAATTGACTCTGCTGGCCCGGAGAATTCAAACTTCCCGCCAACTCCTCTGATTGGAGGCGAGGATGAAAGAGGCGACCCCCCCCAGATTGAAACATCCAGTGAGGGGGGAAAATACCAACTGAAGGCGGAGCTAACTCGGATTGTGAGAAAATGCAGACGAAGAGATGGCTCCCTTCGGCTGACCTCCACCACCATGAGAGGTTTAGGAGAAGCTCTGTTCACAGGACAGTCTCTGAGCCTGGCTTTTAACAACCTACCGCCTTTTAACTTGGTTTTAATTTGGTTTTAATTGTTTTAATCCTTTGAAATGACACATCTGTTTTTAGTCACCATACTCACGACTCTCACCTCCTCAGCCATCAATGTTAGAAGTGTGTAGTCGAGAGTTAGAGCCCAGAGTGTTTTATCCTTTTTAAGTTCTGAAAAGTCAGATTTGTTTTTATTACAAGAATGTGTAATTCCATTTTTAAAAACCTACACCTGGTGGCAGGACATGTGACCACTACCTGTTATATGGTGCGGCTCTAATGAAAATAAAAATTATGGCATGGCCATTTAAATGAAAAACCCTCATATCTTGATGAAGGGGAGCACTGTAGAGGAATGAGCACTTTTAGCAAATCTGACTTTTAACGGACAGAATTTTAACCTCTTAAATATTAATGGCTTTAACGACAAACTCGACAGGTATGACATTTTAAAGGGACTGCAGCCCTACATGCTAGGAAAAAAACAACATTGATAATTGGGGAGGATTTTAATAGTATTTTAACTACAAAAGACAGGAAAAGAACCAGACAGGATATTCAGGTAGACAAGACATCACTTTTATTACAGAGAATCGTTATGGATTTGAAAGTAGTGGACTGCTTTAGAACAATGCGTCGTGGAGAGGAGGGCTACGCCTGGGTCAGTGATGACAGCTCTAAGGCCTCTCGCATTGATTACGCAGCAAATTTGGAAGTGTTAATTGAACTCCTAAGGAGTTGAACTCAACACTTTGAAAGTGTCTATGTATTTTGGTCCACTCTTGATCGTGTTAAAATAACACCTTTTAAAGTGTGGGACTGCTGTACCGAGACATCACCAGCACATTATCTGCTCTTCTCCATGTGACCTGCATCGAGCTGCTACAGATTTTAGGTAAAACTATTCCAGAGAGTGGAAGGCAGGTAGTAAAATGTCTTTTATATATGGATGATTTTAATATTTTATGTAGATTAGAGGTGTGCTGATCGATTGGCCACCGATCATTATCGGGCAATTTCCGTGAAAAAGTGTTTGATCGGTGATCGCCGATCACGGCCTCTTGTTTCCGATCACACAAACCGATCACCTGTATCTCACTTCGCAGTCTGCGTGTGCAGCTTATCTTCTCTTTCCTTCACACTGCACAAGCACGCGGACACAAATCCTAAACGGTGTTGTGTGGAACTATAACGCTCTAAAAATTAATGGGAAAGTTTGCGTGTTGCGGTGGAAAATTACTTCAGGGTTGAAGAACTCCAAGATGCATCAGCATTATGAATCTATATGACATTTGAAAAACGAGCACTTGATGGAGTTGGGCTACATTGAGGCTCACTGCAGGAAAAACAAGACATCCGGAGCGACTAGATAGCAGTTAAAGCAGCGCACAACTACCAACACTCACCGGGGAGAGCATGACGGTCAGAAAGCTAAAGAAATAACTCAAAAAATTATTTAAGTCAATGAGCTAGAGGTGTTAGATGCTTTGTTATAACAGCATTACTGATTAAACTTTAAAAATTATGTAGCTTTATATTATTAAAGCTAAAGTTTAATCAGTAATACTTTATAACAAATTTATGTCAGATTATGATTTCTTGGTTAATGTCAAGTTGTCATAACAAAGACATTTTGAATAATGTCAACTTTGTATTAAAAGTGTCATGATTCACCGAATGACACTTTATGACAACAGTCATAAATATTCATGAAGACTTACTCATGTTCATGACAGGTGTTATGTTATGTTTATGACGGTGTCATGACAGTCTTATTCACAACCCATCAAATAAAGTGTTATCGTAACATTTCACAGACGGAGCGCCGTTCAACCTCCACCAGACTGCGAACTCTCACACCGAACGTCTGCTTAGAGCTGCAGGATGTAACTTAAAAACAAAAGATTTTACATGTGTATTAAAACTTTTGCTGTCCTAACATAAGACAGATAATCTCTGAAAAAAAAAAAAAAAACTCCTCTGCCTCCTCCTGGCATTCTGCAGAATTACTGCGCTCAGTCCGAAATATCTGAGCCAACACAAAACAATGCCAGGCTCTGTGGGTGAATGTGCTCTTTGAGATTTCAATTGGAGATATAATGGGCATTATTAATAAAATTGATTATTACTATTATCATTGTATTCTAGCATATTTAACTTCTTTGTCAATTGCTACGGAGAGAGAATAAAGATAGAAACATAACTACATTTTATTACATGTGAATTATGCTAAAAGTTCCAAATAGAACTAATTCTACAGCAACAGTGTCAGAAAAAGGTGGATAAATTAGGATCCTGCATTTAAAATACATGGTAACTAAAAGATAATAGTGTTTATATGAACCATTAAAACAGTTTAGTTAACTGATATAAAGGAAACAAAATAGCCCACTGTAGTATTCACAAGTGACTCTATAGAAGAGTAGTTTGTAGGTTGAAGAAGTTTCTCATTCTGAGGCATTCAGTAGGGAATAATTACAGTGGGGATGATAGTGAGAATGTAATTGTAAGGAAAGAGCTTTTGTTTTGTCTCAGCAGAAAAAGAGCTTTGGTTATGAGGAGGATGTTTGATATGCCAGTGTCAGCTGGCTGTGGTGAAGAATCCCCAGTTGGGAGCTTAGCTCTCAATTAAATCCACAGCCGAGCACTTTGATGGTGGAGGACTGCACTGTGAATTAGCCTCTGTGTGAAACTTATGTAGCTCTGCCACTGGCTAAGTGCACTTCCAATGACCTCCCTCCTGTCCTTAAACAGAGACGGAGAAAATTAGAATGAAAAGCAGTAGTGTCAGTATTTAAAGCTATCATAGAAGTCTGCAAAAGTGCAGAAAATTACAGGATCCTTCGTTCCTTTATCAAGTCTTAATACCGTACATCTGAAAAATTGTTATCAGCGAGTCAGCCTGATGGACCATTTCCTGCTGTGATGAGACTGAGACTCTCTGCCTGTAAAGCCATGGCAACACCACATGGCCTCCTTGTCACAGTCACACATTCTTTGTGTGTGCACTGTATTTCTACTTTCAGAGCCAATCCTTTACCTCTGTGGTAAACATCACCATACATGACCTTTGTAGTCCTTGACAGAAATGTATTCTAACACAGCCAAGCTTTTGAAAACAACATAACACAATAATAGCTGCTATCAAAGCAATAAATGCTTTATTAAGACACTGCTATTGATTTGTGCAAAACTTTGACTGTGTTGGTTCTTTATTGTTGGCCTTTGCTGGGGATCTGAGTTGGTTTTCAAATGACTTTTCAGCAGGAAGAGCCCACCTCTTCCTCCCTGCATGAAAAGACATACCAAATGCTTCCAGCCTTAAATTACAGCTGTTTGAACCTGGTTTGACAGGAAAGTCTGAGGCAGACAAAAACACAAGTACTTTTCACAATTCTTGTATTTGGTTTGAGCTGCCTTTGTGTTAGGCCCAGTGTGACTTTCAAAAGCATGAATTTCTCAGCAGTCAATGTGCTGAAAGAAAAATGATTCTTAACATTAAACAGATATTGAGAAAGTATCCCTCAATGCTTTTCCCAATTAATATATCGTCAACCGGGGGGGTAAGACAAGTCTTCTGCATGTTGGTGTGTCCGCTAAAGCCTAGTTCACATGCACAATTTACACAATTTAAAAATTTTTGCCCCAATTTTACCCTTACAACAATCTTAGAACGTTCTGAGTTCTAAGATTGTTGCTTGCGATAATTGTAGCCAATCATCTTGCAGTGTGTGGTGTGTTACATAAAACATCAGACCTTGCATTCTAAAATCTGGCATATTCAACATGTTGGATTGTCTTGACCCTTTTATCGCAGCGTGTGGGGTTTTCCCTGACTGGGAGCAACCTGTTGAATGTGCCAGGTAGTCGATCAGAAAGCGTGGTGACGTAAGAACAGAGGGGAATCCCAAACAGCTGATATTGCGCAATAAACAGAACAAACAGCATGAATGTTGCTTCAGCATTTTGTACAAGGAATGTCAACAGAAATAATAATGAGAGGAACTGGAGCGAAACTGGTACCACAGTTGATAAACCCGGTAACTTTTCATCATTAACGTAACATGAACAGGTTAAAACGATAAGGCTAGTCGTTCAGTCAGGGCTTGACGCTGACACTAGCTCGCTTAAAATGAGTAAACAAACGATCACTACTGCTTCTACATTATCATCTGTGTTGGTTTATTTTAAATTCACTTATGGTATGTTAGGAGTTTTACTGGATTTTCTTCTGGAATCGGGATGTTCGTGAGTTGAATCGGTTCATGTGTGGTGTGTTGCTCCTGCCGTGTGGCTGGTAGTGATGTGTCGGTCGCGAACGATCCGGCTCTAAGAGCCGGCTCTTTGAAGTGAACGACTGGAACCGGCTCCACAATGGGAGCCGTTTTAGGATCCTATTTGGGAGCCGGGTTTTTTTCTACAGTATTAGGGTGACCAAACGTCCATATTTCCCGGGACATGTCCGTATTTCACGACCTGTTCCGGGCGTCCCCGGGTATATCTCCTCCACCCCCCACCCCGCCAACAAAACATAACAGTGTCAACCCCCCCTGCCAACAAAAGGAAAAAGGTGTCGTACACCCCCCCGCCAACAAAAAATATATGGGGAGACGTTTGGGAGCCGAAAGAGCCGACTCTCCACAGTAAGAAGAGCCATTAGAGCCGCATCTCGAAAAGGAGCCGAAAATCCCATCACTAGTGGCTGGACACATGAACCGATCGAACCTGTTGGACTTTTGTTGGCTCTTGTCATGTGTGGTCATAGAGGTCTGGAAAATCGGCCAACAATTTTAAAATGTTGGCGCGCAAGACGTAACCGAGAGAATCCGGTTAAAGGATTTTCAAAATAAAAGACTGCAGACTCAGATAATACATAATGGAAATATTTTATTATTTCTTGTGCGGCCCGGTACCATTGGTCCACAGACCGGTACCCAGTTGTCCCCAATCCCAGCCCAGGGATTGGGGACAACTGCTATAAATGGTGTCTGGATCCCCAGGGAAGCATTTTTCCTAACACCCTGGAGAGGACACAGAAAAGACAGGTGAGTCACTCTATCTCAGCACTTAACATATTATGCACAAATATTTGCTCAAGTTTTACAAACCATTAGCTCATTGCTCTGAGTAACAATTCTCCTCCCTTCACAGGACACCACCTCACTTATCAATGAGGAGCAGCTGTGCAGAGCCAAGAACAAATCACTAAGAATACTCGATAAATATAGTTAAAAGTTCTTGTGTGCAAATTGTTATTGATGTGCAAATCTATGCTTAAAGTGCAGTGCTAAAAAAGTACTTATTAATAAACTGCAAAAGTGCTCTTAAAGTGCTACACAGTGACTTAAGTAAAAGTAGTTCCAGTAATGAAGATCTTTTCATTACAGCACTACATATGATTCTATATAATATATTAGTTTCACTTTCTCAAATGACTAAAAATAAATATTGCCCTTTAACGCAATATAATTTTTTAATATAATACCGAATTTCCTGCGCTATAAGGCGCACCGCATTATAAGGCGCACCTTCACCGAATGAACTATCTTAAAACTTTTTTCATATATAAGGCGCACCGCATTATAAGGCGCATAGAATAGACGCTACAGTAGAGGCTGGGGTTACATTATGCATCCATTAGAAGGAGCTGCATTAAAGGGAATGTCAACAAAACAGTCAGCTTTATTAATAGATTAAAAACAAGCGTTCTGACAACTCCATAGCGTCACACGATAAAACATATGACAGAAATAAGGCATTACAATTGGAAATAGTAACACAAATAGCAGCTGCATCTAA
>CAEGAG010081694.1:0-28345 GCA_903067065.1 Brachyrhaphis terrabensis | reverse complement strand
TATATATATATATATATATATATATATATATATATACAGAGAAGCCGTGCAAAGCCAAGAAATCAAATTACAGATTCCGCACATCAAACAGAGTAGGCGAGTGTATCAGTGATTTTTGTGTACATGAAAGCCATAGGTCTTACAAATGATGCCTCGAGAGACACGCATCAAGAGATTATTTAACATTAGATCTTCTTGTTTTCCAAGTCATTAAAGTAAATCCTTCAGTTGTGTAAGCTGGGATAAATAGTCACTGTCATTATATTTGGTCAGGCTAAAAGGGGAATATATAGGGGAATCACTTTTACAAAGTCTAATGGCCACTCATGCTCAACATAAAAAAAAAATAGTATATAATTATTTCTTTACACTAAGTTATTTTGGAGATCCTTGCATTAAATAAGGTTTCAACTTGTAGCCATCCTTCTATTGAAATTCTTACAACTTTCCCATTACGCCTACAGCAGACAGATGTATGCAGCTCCCTTTTTTTTCACTTGAAGTAATTTTCACTCACTTTTGATCACAAGAGTGCAACAACTAATCACACCCCCAATTAGCTTGTAGGAGGTATGCTTGACTGCCTGAGCATGTGGTTTGATACAAGGAGATCTGCTCCTTATCTAATCTTGAATTGATTGCTGTGCATGTTTTCTCTTCGCTCTCAGTGGTGGAGCTCAAAGTCATCTCGTCTTAAGTCAAAACGTCCCGAGTAAGTGTTTTTAAGGAGACTCTCGATGATTCACAAGACATTTCTACTTTGTCTTGACTTTCACCGCCACAATATATAGCATGTTTTTCTTCTTTTTCTTTCGGGTTTTGCCGTTGGCCTACTTCAAGTGGTTGCGACACCTATTGGTTATGTATTAGTTTTGTGGGGTATAGAAATTGCTATGCATTTCTTAAACATGTTACATGGGTCTAAATAGGAGAAATCAAAGCAAATTTTGGGGAACATCATATTTTTTAGCTTTTCATCTCCCTGTTTTCTGTCATGTCTCTCACAATAACAAATTTAGCTGAAATTTTGTGTCATGATGAACGATAATATTGTTATCCAAGAACACATTCTCAAAGATCAATAAACTTTAAATTCTATCAAACAGTGGAGCTGGAAGACATTTTAAATATCCTAAATAAATAAACAAAACAACAAAAACCATAAACAAATTGAGTTATGAAGTCTTTGCAAACAAAGTTGTCTTCCATAAAATGAGCTTGTTGGGATCGAAGCACCAAACTGAAGACTTTTGTCACCCAGTTTTTGGTAGGAAGAGAGAGAAAAAAGAGAAATCAGGCAGATGGAAATTGTTTTTAACTTATCATGCGATTTATTAATTTATTGGTAATTGTGACAACCCTATGTACAGTATGTGTGTATTGGGGACAAGAATGTAGAATTCATAGTTACTTTTGCTGTAAAATCACCATCTCATTTAATTTAATTTGTTCCCACATTTCGAAATCGACTGACCATCTATAGTGGGGAAAGTCCAAGGCTGAATTTGTCAGAAAGCACATGAAGAAGTGGGTGAGTCTTTGTCAGCGTAGACAAAGCGTCTGCATGCCGCAACTTTGCAGTATTCCACTTTTAGTAATTCTCAATTAGAGGCAACAATTTCACAGCTGCCATGGTAACATTGGCAGTAAATTTTTACCACATGCAAAAACCATGTGGCAGCTAGGGTTTGTTGTTGATAAAACTGCATACAGTGTGTGAAGCAGGACAGTTATTTAATCCAAGCTCCATGTTTTCCTTCATTAACGCAACACCGAAACACAATGACGTGATGGAGATATTAGTCTCTGGCTTCTTTGCTGTCCTTCTGTCTTTCCTGTAACATTGCTTGTTTCCGTTCCAGCTTTCCCGTTTTGTTTGATTCCTGTCGCCAGTTTTATGATGTCTGGGACTATGACTGCCCACCCTGTTGTAGTTTCGGCCTGTTCGGTAAACGGCACGGTTCTTTTCATCTTTCCCTCCTCCATTATTGATCCCAACGACTGATAAATGAAAAATAGGTTGCCGACAAACGCAACCCGGAGACATTGATTCTCTTTCATCTCTTTTGTAACATAATTGAGTCTTTTTGGCTCCTTTACACCCTCGTACCCTCTAAACAAAACAAGTAAAAAGTGCCGAATTGGAAAAATGAAAGTCGTTGTTTCAGAATCGGCCAACTCATAAAGCAGATGGTAGAGCAAGCGCCCCAAGGAAATCTGGAGAATGTCCCGCTCAACAACAACAACAAAAAAAGGGTAACTTTGAAATGAAACCAACACTAGTGTTTTTCTCTTTCTCTCCCTCTTTCTTTCTCTTTCAAAAATCTTCACCAAAAACATGGGAAATAAATTTCAAACTTTGCTACTTTGCCTTGAACGCTCACCAAGGTGTCCAACGCCACAGTGGCTTTTCTATGCAGGTGAGTGAGAAAGTCCTCACCTAGACAGGAATTGGTGTTATAGTATGTGCAGCTTGTGAAGAATGAGCCTGATGCTGTGGAAGGTATGCAAGCTCAGCAAAATGCCGTGTGGATCAAAACAAAAATCATTTTAATACATAGAGCCTGTGTTAAAAAAAGAAAAAGAAAAGTAGATTCTGCTAACTCAGTAAAGACCCTCCGATGTTTGGGGGGGGAAAGGCTGTAGATATGCTGATCAACATATATCCTGAGAGAAAAAATGCATTCTTTTATGTAAATTCAATTCAATGCACTGAAGACAAATGTGGACTTTGTGGACCTGCCAGTCACAGCTGTAGTGAGTCACTAGTGCCGCAGGACGACGGTAGCTCTTTAGCTCTTCACACGGTTGCATCTTGCTTGGGCAGAATGTTTTTTTTAATATTTTTACTCATGAATTTGTACAAAGCAGAGTTTAGGAGATGATCCTAAACCCAGTGGCGCATGGTGAGGTTGACGACTCGGGCGCACCGACTCCTCAGGAGTCGGATGTACAAATAGATTATCCCAGATGGTATTTCGATATTGAAGCACTTGTTTTAAAAATAACTTTTAATTATGCTTTAATTCGTTTCACACATTTAAAAGTCTGGTTGCTTCAACAGAGATGATCGCCCCGAAGAAGTTTCATCCTGAGTCAGTCCTATTCTCCATGTTTGTTTTCAGTCTTTCCAATGTGTAGAAGAAAAGTGACATGTATCTGTTACTCATGGAATGTCAGCATACATTACATGTGTAATAAAATCGTGTATATTGCCGATTTAAAGAGACATGATGAACAAACAATGCAAAAATTCAGCAATTCTGACTATAAAAATGTTTAAATTAGTGAGCGCATTTCTCGCTAGGCCTTACCCTAAAATCCAACATGGCTGCCAAGTGTTAAAAAAGTAGTGATAGTTATCTAATTGTACTTTGAATACTTTGCATTTTCATAAGTCTCATTTTGGCTTCAAAGCTAAATAACTAGCTACTAGGCCTTCTGTTAAAATTAGTAGTGCTCAAACTGCTCTCCACTCCAGTCATTTCCTTTTTAAGTGGCTTTTATCCAAGACAGATACACGTTTCTTTTGCAAGTAAAGCTAATCCTCTTGACTGTGGCCTCCTGAACCTCTTGTGAATACAACTGTTTGAAAAACTCAATCTTAAATATTTTAATATTGCTTAGTGACAGACTCATCTAAATACAGCTCATGTTTGAAGAGAGAGAGAGACTAAATATTCATCATTTCAGAAAATGTTGGGGAAGCTCAAATCTGCTCCAGTGCTTTCAGCTTCTGTATGTGGTTCTTGAAATACTTCTACAAACAATGAAATTAATCAACATAATTAAGAAACTACACACCTTCTCTGTATGTAATGGTTGGTCTTGATTTGAAAGATTACCTCCAGCACCAAAACAGTGCTTAGAGGACTACTACTATACTTGAACAGGCTGCCTGCCTTTGCTTGGCCAGCCAAGTAGAGTGACCAGTGGTCCTAATGGTGACTTGAGCCTGAGACTCTTCATGAAGCAGGGAGACTCTTACAGAACAACCATATGCACAGCATCACAGCGGATGGAGTTCCTTTATGTTTTTTTTTGCAAAATGACCAGAGAGAAGTCAACAGTCCTTCAGAGACAAATGGCAGCCAGATGGAAATTTGTATTTTATTTTGAAAGGGAAAATCTTTAGCTCTGGTGAAAAACCCCACCAGAGCCATTCCAAACAGAGCCACTGGGAAATCATCCACTCTTTCATCCCCTAGCTACACTTTCCTAATTGCTGCAATTAATACAATTAATTATTTTTTTTTTTAAAGAAACAAATAATTACAGCCTTTTGCTCTAGGACTTTAGAGCCACCTAAGTTAAATTTATCCTATTTGAAGAGTTATGTACTGCAAGTAAGACAATTCTGTCAGGATACTAATGAAGAATCTTATAACAACAACAACAACAACAATAATAATAATACACTTTTTCCAAAACAGCAAATGTTCTATTAAAAAAGGGAAAAAATAATTAAAACACTTTGAAAATACATAAATGTGACTAAAGGGAAAATGTTGTTTGTGTTTCTATGTAATCACATCTATTTTCTGAATTTTCATTATCATTATATTTAAGTCATTTGTTTACTAGAAAGGCCTTGTACGTCTTCTTCTAAGCAGAACATTACACTTCTATCAAACTGTGAATGTGTGTTTTGTGCTTCCTGAGTGCAAGTATGTCACAATTAAAGGTGAAGATGGAGACGGAGTAACGCTGGAGGCCAGGACACGATGCAGAAAAAAAGAACTTTATTACAAGCTGGAAACGCAGACGAGATAAACATAGGCTTGGCAAAGCTAGCTAACGTCAGAGGAGAGAGGAGAAGCGATTTGCCTCGGAACAAAGAAGACAAAGACACATGAACACCGATTGAAGTTAAAAAAACAACAAAAAAACAGTGAAAACTGATTCCGCAAAACAAAGCAAACCATAAAACTATCGGTACGACATGGACCAAAACAAGCTGATAACAGATTTGAAAAATTCAGTCTGAAATCAAGACATCAGAGCCCTCAGTGGTGTTTAATGACTTATTTTATAATATTAATGTTTAATATTTAATGAATATTCAATCTTAATACCTGCGTTCTTTGCAGTCTTTATCTAGTAAAACGTATCAAACTGTTTATACTGTCAGCATGTTTTCATGGAAGAACATATTTATATTCATATTTGTAATTTAGCAATATGTTGTCATGGCTTATTGATGCTGTGCAGCTTGGTAGGACTTTGTCTCAACAAAATAATGAAGCCTTGGCATAAATTCAAACTGGAAGACGTGCATCATCCAACCGTTCATCGCTGTCGACCTATCAACGCCGGACCAAGCCAAGTCACCGCCAATCACCGACCAAGCTCCCGCTGAAAAGGACCTCCATCCATGGCATCTTCCGCTTTCCAGCTGCGCTCAACCCACCTCCGCCCTTTAATATAATAATTCATTTGATGCACTATGGTATGCGTGTGTGCGTGTGTGTTTTATGTAGGTTGACACAACATTATACTTTAGCTTGGGGGAACAGAGAAAGGAATTCGTATAAATTGATCATTTTTAATATAGGGATCCTACAGAATCAGTACACTCAAAGTGAATTGAATCAGTTGTTTCCAACATCTCTTTGCAGTCTGGAAATTGAGCTGTTAGCATGTCATAACACTCAAAAAGCCCTCTCACAGCAACTGTCTTCAGTCAGAGGCCTCGTCAGATTTGCTGCAAGACTGACTGCTACTGAAGAGCCTTTCGGTCTACAGCATCATCATCCTCATCATCGACTGTTTGAAGATGCTTACAACAAGGTCTTTTTCCCCTTTGAGAGAAGTAAAGTATTTTTGAATTGAACGATAATAATCTGCACAGAGCAAGAATCTTCCTCCTGCATAGCCAGCTGTTTGGATTTGACAGTTGGCTTGCTACAGTAAATAAATAAATAAATAAATTTGTTGTTGCTTAGCAACATCCACGTCATTGTTTTCCACAGTGAGACACTTAAACGCTTTTTAATTTTCAAAGCCTTTAACACAAATATGGGACAATGTGAAGTCCATTAGAGATGCAAGGGGATATTGCTAGCATTATTATTGTTTTTCAATATGTAATGTGTGTCCTGTCATATGAACTGATTATTTACAAGTGTTACTCATAACTTTGGCAAGTAGAACAACAATTGAATTTGTCACATTGCAGCGCAAGCTGTAAGTCAAACATACAACAAGAGACTATTCTGCAAAAGCATTTCCAATGCCTTTCTTTTGTTCATAGTCTGACAGTTAGCTCAATAGCCTTCAGCCCATGAGAAATACTTAATGCACGGCCTATGGGTCTCTTTTGGGTTATTATCTAGTTAACCTCGCCTGACAGCGGAACCCCAAGCTCCAAGCGGGGGAAATGAACAAATGAGGTTTCCATCAATACTGCAATAAGCAGGGTTAAAGTGGCACGATTTGCATAAAAAACAGACCTACGTTCAAATGTACATCTCAGAAACATAAGTTAATAAAATGCTGTATGTAATTAACAGACGGATTGTGTCGAGAAGGATGACTTCTTTCAAGGATCGTCACATTTCTTATGACAGCAGCGGCTCGTCGTGAGCTATTTACAGTTACTAATGAAAAGGCACGTTTGTTTTTTTGTTTGTTTTTTATGGTTAAATGTGCCATCTTAGAAACTGTTTTGGATTACCTTTTTGTCATGACAAAAAGAATTGCAGTGATGCCAATAAAAACTGCTCAGCTGTGTGTGTAGTGAGTGCATGAGGTGCTTGACTGAAGCATCTTAATTTCACTGTAGTGTTTTCCCCAGCATTTCAATAAGAATCGTTAATTTGTGCCCCACAACAATCTGACTGCTGTAATTACTTTAGAAATCCAAATAAAAAAAAAAATCTTTAATAGGCAACCCTACCCAATGGCAAGAATATGAGCTTATCCTCTGCTAACTAGTATTAAAACATCATTTAAATGCTAATGCCTCTTCAGATACAAATAACAGCCTAAGCTAGTTGGTGTGTCTACAGGACACAAAATATAAAGAATTTAATAAAGAAACATATAATGATGAAATAAAATGTTTCTGGAATTGTTAATATGGCTTTCTTCTCAGGATGGCATGGCGTAGTGGACGCCACAAAGAAAAGAAAAAATATCAAAGTTACCTGTCAGTTGTACAATGTGTCCCTTGTGACTGGGTTAAGTTTTAATAGCTGAATAAAATCTGAAAGCCAGAAATTGGTATCTGTGAAATAAATAAATAAATAAAAAAAATTGATTGGTGAGTTTATTTTAATTCTGTTTCTAACAAGTAACAGAAAAAAAAAAATCTTTTTTTTTTCTGCCAAAAAGTCGTTCAGTTTTGTTTGGAGATGGTAGAAACTGGGTCCCATTTATGTAGGGATTTAGAAAGACAAGAAAAAAAAAGAGAGATGTAATCTGAGCAGGATAGGAAAATTTTGTCACTGTTTATGGTCCCTGGTTGGTTTTACAAATGTACCAATATAAGCAAAAGATACAGCATAAAGAGTCATATTTCAATACTTATCAATAATTTATGTTGCCTGAGCTGCGGTCAAATTTTCATTTTCATTATAAGGCACTAATATATATATATTTTTTTCTTGGATTGCTTGTAAATAATAATAATAATAATAATAATAATAATAATAATAATAATAATAATAATAAATAATCTTTGTCCTTCGTCCCCCCAACTTTCAGTAATTGTCATGGACTTAGCCGGAAGCAACCCCTTTCTATAAAATCCTGCTTAGAGCCTCACACCACCTCGGGTCCCTTCCGGCTGTAATAATCTGCTTAAGAAGAGAATATTCAATCATTTCTAATATAAAAGAGAAATAGAAGCTCTAATCATTGCAGTGCAAGATAAATTATATTATCTTGCTCTATAGCCTCGTTTAACTCAGATAATGCACGCTTAATTGGCAAAAGGACACCAATCAGAAGCCTTATGCTCAAAGGCTGTAGATAGTCATTAATTAGTAAAAACGCAATTTCAAAAGCCATTTGTAAGAGCCCACCCCAACCTGATGTCGGCCACCACACTGCTGTCTTGAAAACAAGGCGTGAATAACAAATAATTAAAACAATCTGACTGCTTGTATCTGCTCGTGGCAAACAAACAGACGACTGCACGTGCGTTTACCCACACATTTTATTTCTCAACAGGTCCACCCTCTCTCTCTCTCTCTCTTTGCTCACTCCTCTCTTTCTCTCTCCTCCTCCGAAAACCCCCAAAAGCCACTGCTGCTGCTGCTGGTTGCCGCGCGCTCGGTGATTATTCCGCTCTCGCTCAGCTGTGAGTGTCGGCAGCTTCAAAGCTCAGCATCACTTTCTTTCCCGTCTCTTTCCCAGTCACCGCACTGCGATTCCGCGAGGTGACGTTCACAGCTTCATAGCTCCACAGCTCAGCACCTGACTGTGCACACCGGCAAGCAGCCCGCCGGGACACCGAGACGGGTTAAAAAAAAAAAAAAAAAAAAAAAAAAAGGTGGGGTGTGGAGAGGGACGACAAATGCTCGAGACCCGCGGCAGGTGGCCCCAGACCCGACGGGGAGGGAGACGAGCACGGCAGTGATGGGACAGTTTTCCGGAGGATGCTGCTGGAGTTTTTCCGTCCTCGTGCTCCTTGGTTTGCAAGTCCCGGCGACGATAGCTCGAGGTAAGCACAAGACTTTAATGAGCTCTAAGTCTGCGAGGATAAACTCAAAGGTGTACAAATGTTGCTTCGTTTGGCGCTGGCTGTAGTTACCTGGGAGGGTCAAGGAGGGGGAAAAAGAAGTAATTTTTCTATTTCTCACGTGCGTGCACTTCATAAGAAGTGCGATATGTTCACGGACTGGATTTTAATCACGGCAAGTTTTTGTTAATGGTGCGTAACAGTGACGTGGGCGTCTGCTTGGCGTGATTAATTACATATAATTGATGTTTTAGACTGTATAGACATGAAGTTGAATAATTTCTGCTCCTCTTACGCTGCATTAAAACTGGTCACCAAAAATAATTGCATATTAGTGAGTGAAGAAGCGTCCACTAGCGCTTAGCTGCGTATGTGCGCTTTTTTGCTTTTTTTTTTTTTTTTTTTTACATCATCTTTACATGACAGGTCCTTCAGAGTTTAGTGTAGGGAAAAATAGTGATATTCAGCAGGTTCACATATATCCAAAAGCGTGGGCAGTTGTTTTCACATGTGATGCATTGTTCTCCTGTAGGCTTGGTGATACAGGAAAAATAATTGCTTAGTAGCAAAGTTGTCCAGAAATGAAAACATGATAATTAGATGTTATGTGCAGCTTGCAAATCTTGGCCGTGGAGTAGATGATCATAAAGTCTTTTTCTCTGGGTGAATCCATGCTGACCCAATGACTTCCATTTAACTTGCATGCCAGTGTAACCAAAGCAACATTTGCAAGTCAATTAGTTAAGTAGCCCTGAAGGTTTTCATCTCTTTGCATCGCAAGTTTTGAAATTAGCTTCGACTTGGAAATTTGCATAGCATACATATTAGATTAAGCGTAAGTATCTTAAGTACAGCTTTTCATGCAAGGATTATGCTGCTTTTGTTGTTGATATATGGAAGGTCCTGGAAATGACCTTTAAAAAACAAAAACAAAAAAAAACAGGCTTGCAATTACATTTTGTAGCATCTCCATTGTGGCCATATCACATTCGTGAAATGTTGCTGTGATGTTCAGAAAGAGTGACCAGGGCTTGGCAAGGAAACAATGCTACAATTGCATGAAAGTAAAATGTGCCTCTGTGTTTGAGGAGGCAGTTTGTATAAGCTGCATAGGTCCTTTTTGCTGGCTGGCGATGGCTCTTACTCAGGCGGTTTGTGATAAATATTTATGTTTTTCAATAATATAAATGTCAGCAGTCAAGTACATTATGCAAACATGAAAGGATGCACAAAGGAAAAGCAACTCTAAGGGCAAAGAAATAGAAGAATTTTAAAGCATTTCTAAGTTATGGTTGAATAAAAAAAAAAAAGCACCTACATACATTTTGCGTTCCCTGCACACGTTTAGGATCGATTTCTATTTTCTGAAAGAACAGCTATGTTCCAATTTTGTTACTCTCTATTTTGGGTTTATTTAAATAGATTTTTCTTGTTACTTCTTCTCATAAGCCTTGTTAAGAAAGTGATACATTTACTTTTCATGAATCATATTGCAATGTTCAGTTCTCTAACAAAAATATGCATATTAGGGAAAAAAAACACTTGTTTTTCTCTAGAGATTTAAAGATCTCAGTGTTTCTTATTTATATCCAAAGTGTCAATCACACTCGCTGTAATTGCAAATATATATATTTATATGTATATATAGATAGATATATATATATATGTTGAACCAAGATACATTTAGCATCGACTCTCAGTATGATGCTCATAACATGTTTGTGACAAAATGTAACTCAGCATTTTCTCTAAGTTGACAGCTAGTTTCTTTTGTGTTGGAACTGGAGCATTAACAGTTTCAGGGTGTGAGCTACTGGTGTTCTGGCAACGACACGTTCTTCTGACACTGGAAGCAGCCGTTTTGGTATCTCCAACGCTATAGCCACACGCAGACATTTTGGCAGGCTTTCAGACCCTTCGTTTTTGTTCGTTGAGGGTGCTAGGAGGATTAGCACTTGTCGGGAAACCTTTTTTGCACTTTCATTCACCAGACACATTTTTCTCAGCCTATAAGTGTTGTTGTTGTCACCTAACCTGTCTTCCCTGCTGCTCCTCTCAGCACTATCAGATACCCAAACACAGTAAGAGGAAGCGCGGGCGAGGAAATAATCCCACTGTAAATAACAGAACAAGTTGGATGCTATGCTCACGCTGAGCTGAAATAGAGTGACTGCACATACATTTGCGGACTAATGTAATTACATACCTTTCTATTGGTTTTAGAACAGTGTGAATCTCATAAAGGCTCCCAGAGGCTGTTGTTTCCTGATGCAGGCTTTATTTGTCATGTAAAGATTTCATCGTGTTTCAAATTGTTGGAAGGAAAGTTAGTAACTTAAAATTGAATAGGAAAGAAGTAAAAGTGGCAACGCCAAGAGAGTTGTACAGCTTGGATGATGACTTTCATGTACAGTATGAGCTGTCAAATACTTTAGTATTATAATAAGCAGTGAAATTGTATATATTTATTTATATTATACATATTTGACTTGGTAAGCAGAGTTTTTTGAGCCCAGTTTTGGTTACTGGCTGAATCTGTAAACACAATGTGTGTAATAATGCATAGAACTGTAGATCTCAGTTTAGTAAAAAGTGGAATTTCGTGGCTTTACTTTTATGTTGTGACTCATCCAGCCACACAGATCCAGATTCACATAAATGTCTGAGCGGAAAACCAGGAATTTTGCATATCATACTTTTCTAAATCTTGCAGCTATGTTGGGGGTCGGGGATAAATACATCTATACTTTACAGTCACTTAGTTCTAATTATGCTGCAGGTGTGCTACCTCTCTCTGCATCTCTCTTTATGGTCACTGCAGTGGAAATGTAATTTTTAGATCCTCTACATGCAGTTTATTATTCTCAATGCCTCACCTCCCAGTGTTAAGGTTGTAAAACAAACCTAAAGCTTAAAAGCTTAACAACACTGACATGTTCTGCTGTTTTGTTTCGGGGGGGGAGGAGGTCTGTTGGTGTAATGCCCCATCGTTGATATTGTTTGGCTTTAGGCTTTAAATGATGACTCTTTGAGGAAATAAACATCTATGAAGTTTACTTACTAAACCCAGTTCTTAGTATACTTTAACTCCAGTTGTTAAGCACTGTTTAAAACACGCGATCTGGTCATTAAACAGGACTCTTCTTCCCTCGGTCCTCGTCACCTGCACCCCGCCACCAGCCAAACACAATGTAGCTCACACATCATTATACATTACATTCACTTGCTCTTGGATATCAGGTATTTACTCATTTCAACACTCGTTTAGATGGCATTTGGGTTTACATTCCACAATGCAATTTAATGCATTTTTAACGTGTTATTTGCTCTTGTATCATGGCCCCTATTTGCCTTTTATGTTTGCCACCAGTATATTTTTTGTGGCTGAGATGCAAATGCTTATGGATAGTGTTGTGAAGCTGTAGATTGTTCTAGAAAATGTACGTTTGTATGTTGTTAAAATGTTATTTAGATACTGATAAGCTTAGTTTCAAAATGAAAGTAACACCTCAGTCTGAAATGTGTAGCTTGTTTGCCCAAAGCAAGACACCAGCATCTCTAAACGTATAAAGCAGCTGGAGGAGCAGCAGCAGCTTGGTGTTCTTCCTTACGAATGCCAAATTAACCTTAGATCAGGTTGAGCTGAATAAACACCACTTTCAGCCCTTTTGTGACTAAAATGTCTTGCATTGCAAATTTTACGTCACAACAACACAGCAGGGCTCCAAAGCCCAGGCACAATACAACAAATTTCATTTTACTGTTTGATCAAAACAATTCAGCAAGCTCTTTGTTGAGAATTCACATGGCAGAACATGTAATCCAGACCACCTGCTGGTAGGAAAGCCTCATGGTCTGGCATGGTTAAAAAAAAAAAAAAAAAAAAAGACTGTAGAGGGAAGCAAGAAGAGAGCCAGAGAATGGAGAATAAAGGGCAATAAAGTCATTTCTGACATGTTTTATTTATCTCAAAAATGACTGCCGGAATCCTGCTCAAGCTTCGAGTTGATTTCACTGACGTTTCACACGATATGAACTCAGTGGCACAGTTGGGAAGGCATCCACAGTTGTGTTATGGTGGTCATACTGCCCACTTCACTACTGCATTATTCAAAGGGAGTCCATTACTTTATTCAAACCCATCAAGCCCCTCTCCCATCATTTCCTCTCGACATTCAAAGGAAACCAGGCTCACCAAGAGCCAAAGACTGGTAGGGGGTACTGCTTAGGAAAAATGGACATTAAAGCAAAGCATTTTGTAACCCTATACTGGGAAGCCTTAAAGTACAAGAAAATGTATTCTGTAAGATATGAAAATAGAGCAGTGAAGCGTTGTGGCGTACCTGTATGGCTTTTTTGTTGAGTTTTGAGGATTTCATCAATGCTTTAGCTTTAGCTTCTTCTATAAGGAAGAAGGAATTAGCCTAGCGACCATTTGTTTTCTCCTTAAAAAAAATTCCTGCTTTCAGTCATAAACATTTCAATGACTAAATTCTGTTGTGTTTATGTAAAAATTGTTGGACTTCCAATTTCCTGTTTGTCTTGTTTTTTTGTTTTTTTCAGTTTTAGATCCTTAAATTGATCTGACATAGTAGATCAATTTAGTTTTTTGTCAGAAAGTACTGCATATTCTGGCCCAAATTCTGATCTAAAGATATTTGTAAAATTACCCCATACATGCAGTGAATTAATGCTAAAGTAATATTGCCTGCTTTTGAAAAAGAGAACAGATACATCTCTAGGAACTCTTATACGGTTTTCCAAAAACGACACTCTGGACTGCATCAACAAAAATATGTACACTGATACATGGTCTAGGGATCATATTTTAACTGTTCCCCATCAGTTACACGTGCTGTGTGTTTTCATGCATGCATCGTTCTGCACAGCACTAGTTTTTAATGTTCCATGTATGTCAAGGTGTGGAGACAATGACAGGGTGTCAAGTGGGGCCATTTGCGTTACCTCTTGCAGATTTGCCTTGCAGCCTCTTCTCCTCAGCCTTGAGGCTTTCTCTTCAGTAAGACCCGGCATTGCTGTTATGTTTTTTATACCACTGAAAGGAAAGCCTTGGAGATAACTGCCCATCCCAAATGCACTCTTCAATGCCTCACTGACCAACTCAAGGGCATTGCCACAAATGTTAGATTCAAACCATACACTGTTGCTAAATGCTGTCCACACATTTATCTTTCTTTTTTCTGTCTTTCTCTTTCTGTCTTTCTTTCTTTCTGAGCTTCCAGTTTGTGCCGATATGTTGCACTCTTGTTCCCTCTAAAGTGCATTTATTTCATAAATGCCCCAGCCCTTCATCCTTTCTCGTTGCCCACTCTTCTCTCGCAATTTCTTTCAATGTAATTTAGTTTCAGTGGATTGTAGCTCTGACAAATGCTTGGGTTGTGTATCATTTCTCAACTCACCTGTCTGAAGAAGAAAGGAGAGCTCGGTGTGGAGCGGAGGAATAAAACCACAGGGAGAGCGAAAGACGAATAGGAAGGTTACAGTGCAGAATCCTTAAGCAGCTCATGTTATCAGTAACTGCCACAGCATTTTGTCAGTAACAGTGAGGGCCTGTCACTGCACTTCCTGATGAATTAATTTCAAGAGTAATCAAAAGCAAATACATATTTAATGACTTTGATCCTAAAGAGAGGGAGTATTTTTGGCTCCCAGTAGTAACAATGACCATAAATGAATCTTATTGTCAAAATTAATCTTCTTTGATTTAGACCTGATGTACCATATTCCTTTGCCATTAAAGCCAATTTTGGCATAAACTATGAATTTTACTTTAATTATGCATGCGTATATTTTCAGTTTTTTCCGTTTAGTTGTAAAAAAGTCAAGTGGGTTTCTAAAAAAGTTAAAAATTAATTCTCATAAGGATTCTGTCTTTAACAAGTATTGGACTCTTGTGACCCATCAGAAAAGACATGTTTTAGCTGGTTTAATTCAGTCATGACATTTATTCTAATCTCTTGTGAAATAATTTTGGGCTGGGGCATCTTAAGTGTGTTTTTAATCATTTTATAACACGACAATTTAAATGAATCTTTGAGTTGTCATTAAAATGATTTGACTAAATGCACTGCCCCAGTGTGGAGTTGTCTATAAATGACATACACAAATCTGCCAATCACTCTTCCAGATATCAGGATTATTATTATTATTATTATTTTTAAGTCCATAAAAACTACCCTTGTTTGGTCTATAAACAAGTCAACCATCAGGCTTTACTTTGAAGCTTTGTTTTGTTCAGATTAATAAAAATTAAATAGCTTGGTAGCATATGCTTTGATGGATAGCCGATAATATTCTTATGTCTTTTCCACTGGAGCTAAAATTTCTTCTTACATCAAAGTATCTGCTGCACATTTTTCCTCTTTTATGTGTTATAGTCCTTGTAACTAAAAAAAAATATAGCAATCCACATCAGAGCTCAAAGAAAATCAGAAATTAGTATTTGTCAGGGAAACCCTGACCAGTGCATCTCTGTTATAACTTCAAGCTTTCCCAAGAAGCAACAGGTGCAACCAGACACTCTTTGTTTTAATTACGTAACCGTCGGTTACCTCTGATATGCTGGTTATGTTTAAAAGTCTTTGTCAAATATTTTTAATGCGATGCAATGATATAAAATTTGGACTGATATTGATATGGTTGATAGACAATATTTACCAATTCTATAACATCATGTATGTTTCTCTTCCCTCCTGACACCACAAAAATGACCTCGTAGATGACATTGCTTCTCTGCTTCAGTCAAACATCCCACAGTTCCACGCTGCGTGATTGTCACATGACCAAACAAATAATACATGGTCAACACTCTTCCCTCCTTGAGCAAATGCACAAACATCTACAAGTTGGAAATACATATCAGTTGTTAATATTGACCCAGTTTTACTTATGGGATCAATATTGATGTGCTAAAAATGGGTAACAATGACCGATACCAACATCAGTGGTGATATATTGAATGTTTCTAATTTGAATTCTAAAGGATTTGGTTTTCTTTTGGTGCAGGGTTAAGAAAAAAAAGACAGAGAATATCTTGAAACAAATAAAAAGAAAGGTCAATGTAATATGAACATCCCTAATTTATGGAATGTGAAGAAAATGTTGTTTATACTAACTTACTTCAGAAAAGTAAGTTTCAGTAAATATAGGGAACATTAAATAAATGTGCGCAAGTAAAATCTTGTACAAAATTTTTGCTTTCTCCCCCATGTTTAAATTATAAAAATGTGTTCATATTTTCTATTTTTCTTTTAAAATTTATTTCAGCTCTCACTCTTTCTAACTTAGAACACACACAAAAAAAGCATTCAGTGACACAAGTTTCAGAAAAAGAAAGGCTCAGGCTGTATTTCTTTCGGCACTATATGTTCTCAAATTCTGTTTGGTTCTTTTGTAGGTGTCAGAAATGCAAGATGAGGTTTAAGAGTCCCTCTTGGCTTATGAAACCTGCATAATAACTCTCTGAAGTCATGCGTGGCAGTATGTTGTAAAACCAACAAGGCTCTATCATTCATAAATTGAAGCACAGAGCACAGTTAGGCAGGTCCTTGATGCTTTCTCTTCAGAGTCTTTCAATCTTCTTTCAACAGAGTGAGTGTTCAGAAACGCTGTTCTAAAGAAGTGCATAAACCAACGTGGGCCTAAATAAACTACCAAGGATACAGCAGAGCAAGGAGAATGTATACAATGTTAAAAATTAGGTGACTTCTGAAGGCAACTGAGTGAACTTGATTTTATTTAGAGGTGTCACAGTAATTAGTCAGGTTTTCTTTCTGAAAAAATAGAATAACTTGTATAATCTTTTTTCACTCTACAATAACGTGCTACTTCAAGTTAGTGTATCACATAAATTCCAAATTAAGTACGCCAAAGGGCGTGGTGGAAATGTGAAAATATGTAAATGCATTCGGTACTTTTATTATTTTAAAATAGACTTTTTTTAGACAAGTTGGGGAAAAAAGGAAACTAAAAACCAGGACAGCATGACCAGCTGCTAATACTCCCACTAATAACGATAAATTACAAACAAAATTAAATAGAAATAGAAATGAAACAAATATTTTAATAAAAAATAAGTAAGTTGGCCAGTGTGTTGCACTATTTCAAAAAGTGGCCGGTGTAGAACTGAATGTAGATTTTGTAAATGAAAGAAGTTGAAGATAAATCGTAACTTTATTGTCCCCAACGGGAAATCTATTTGCAGCAGGTCCACTCATCAAACATCTACATAAAAAAAAGAAATAAAACAGAAACAACCACATTTTTAATGTGTCAGCATCAACAAAAAGTAATAAGCAGTAGTGTTGGAAACGGTGCTTACGGTTTTATGTTATGAAGCAAAGCAGCAGCAGCAGGCATAAAAGAAACTGTATGGTTTTAACTGTAGGCACTTTTAAATATAAACTGCTATAGATTATTGATGGTGAGATGGATTATCCAGCAATCAAAACCTCTAGAAATGGTTAACGTTATCGCGTAGGAATTTTTGAATAAGACTGTGGATTAAAATATTTGTTGTATTTACTACCAAGCCGTTTTAATACATTAAAGACAATCCAATGAATGAGTGTTACTTGAATGTACTATAGAAGCCACCCGATTGTTGAATCACCTCATGTTGGCAATTTCTTAGGAATCGTCTCATATTCTCTTCAACAGTATTTACTTTTTAAACCTAATTGACTCCCTATTACATAACAATTAGCATATATAATCCAAATTAGTAGTATTTAAAGTGAATGTGCTGTCAGCAGATTGACTGTAGCAGCACAGTAGCAGAAAGATCAGTGGTGTGAAGACTCACATGCTGTGAAACAGCAGCTTAGCCAAATGCAGACAACACACTCGCCATGCTACCCGTGTGACTCAGACTTAAACCCTCTCAGGAATGTCTCAAGATGTTACCACATGTCATGTGTAAATTAGGATATTGTTGATATGACTGCATCACTGCTGCCGTTCTTTGTGTGTGTGTACGTGTGTGTGTGTGTGTTTTTTTTGGCATTTGTGGTCATGCTGATATTTTAATAAATTAGAATTTTAATCAAAGGACTTCTATTTACATATTTTCCCGTCTCTCTTGTGTTGGAAACAGTTTCTCATAACAGGGCTTAAAAAGGCAATGCAAGAATATACTGGAAATACAATGTTGCATAAAATTTTGTATTCATGTTTCTTTCACTTCCAAAGCATTTGTAGTAATTGTGTCATGTTTGGTTTCTGGTTGAACCCAAAAGCAGGCAGAACCAGAGGCAGAAAGGTGAAGTGATGAGTTTCTAGTAATGGAAAATAAAGTCTTACAGAGCTGCTATGAAAGGAACAGGGCATGGAACGGGCATGAGTATGGAACAAAACAAAAAGCAGGAGGTTGAATAGAGGTGGAAAAATGACAAAGGAACCAGATGAACGGATCAAAGAAGATGTGGTACAGCTGAGGCAGAAGGAGACAGGTATGCTGAGGGAGGAGGATAGCTAACAAAGTGATCTAACTAAGACTCAAAAGGATCTACAAACTGAGAGTAAAAGAGTTACCCAGATTTAAGAGACAGAACACGAGAAAAAAACCGAAGAACCTCAACACAACACGCTTGACTAACATCCCCAAGTCATTGATTGCCTCTCAAAACAACCATCTAAATCTTATTGGTACGGCGATCAGTGATATTTTGAGATGCTAAGATGTTATTTGAAAAACAAAAACAAAACTTAAAAAAAAATAAAAGCTCAGGGGTGGTGTTAGTACTTTCTCTGCACCTGACTGAGCAGAAGAAGATGGTGTTGGAATCCCTACAGCTTGCCTCATTTTCATTAAAGAAATTTCAGCGGGTTTGCCAAGAAAAAAAAAAAACATCCTTCTTATTGAACAGTGAGAGTGATATTTAGAGGACAAAAGGCACATCTATGTTTAGTTTGATTCACAATGTCTTCCTTTTCAGCTGTTTACCTCTCTTACATTGTTTTGTGTTTGCATTCAGCAGTGAAGAGCAAGTGAGTTTAATAAAAGGGTAAAGCTTAGGCAGCACAACTTCCAGCATGCCTGGTATATTGTCCCTTTTTAAAGGTGCTCTGCATCACATCTTAGACCCTTTTGGCTATGATCAGCAAATAGTGTCTTTATTAACAATCACCATGGCATTTCTTAGCTGCTCCTTTTACTCATCTAGCGAGGGCGGCTTAAGTAGGATTGTATGACGTTGTGTAAAATAGAGTTGAAAGGGGATGTGTCTTCCGATGCAACTTAAAAATCTCAGCATTTTCTCATTAATGTAATGATAAACTGATGATTTGTATTTTGTTTTTGGCATTTTTCTGCTTCCTATCTTTGGTGCCAGTGTTATGAGCCTATGACGACATCAGTTTTATATCTCTCACTCGTTTATATTAAGCGACATTTTACCAATAAAGAATTAAGTGTTTCAAAAGAAAAAGATACATTTAAATTACCTCTTGACTTAGTTTAATCTTTTCATTCTGTATGAACTTTGTTTGGGTTAATTTAAAAGCTTATCTACTCTTGGGGTTGAATGTTTTCCTTTTTCTTTCTGAACACTGATGCAAGGTTATGCATGTGTAGCTTTGATGAGGTTCCCCTTCAGCCAAGGACTCCCCTTTGTCATTAAGACAGATAACATCTATCCGGCTCATCGATACGTTCATTTAAAGAGTACTTTTGTTTCAACCCACAGACAGGGCAATCAATAAATAGCTTTGCCTATTTCAGCCTCATTCTATCTTGATTCAGCTCGTTGAAATAAAAATAACATTTTGCAGGGCTTCACATTTTATATATCTAAACATCTATAATGTTAGTAGAAATGTTAAAGTTTTACATTGGCAAACTATAGGTAAAAAAAAAAAAAGAAACAACAGGAAAGTATATGTAATTAAACACAAATAAAAACCGGTTAAAAAGAAACAAAATTTAAGCAAATACCTTTTGCAGCCAATGGTTAGCTAGTTGTTCTCAAAATTCCTCTGTATCTTGTTTATTTGCCAGACTGTCACAGTTTCTGTTTTCTACCAGGTACCAGAAAACTGTCATACAATTAGCAGTGGCTGAAGATTTTTCTAATTTTTGAAAAAGCTTTGAATGTTGTTAGCCAGCCTGTTGAGAAAAAGGACAATTGGTTCCTTTCTAAAATAAGCATAAGAGTCTCAAGCACAGATACGACGGGGTGAAAAGCTTATCACACCCATTAATTCTCGGGGACCATATATCTTCACCAGAAGGTGACACATGTTGACATTAAACCACACTTTACCAGACTCACTTCACTTTAACAAGAAATATCGTCATTCTGATATTGCAACATTATTGTACTCCTGCTGAACCTTACAGCTCTGCTGTTTTCCCCACATCCAAACAAATCAAAAAAACAAAAATTAAACATCCACCTTGTTATGTTGGTTAACATTTTTCAGTCTCTTTCTTAGAAAATCAGCACAATTTGAGGCCAGATTGTTGATGTACCAGGAAAGTTTTTGTAGGATATGCAGTTTTTCACAGTAATGTTATCACAGTTATTCCAAACACATTGCCTATTTTGAGTGTAGAGTTTGACACGATGCTGTAACTCAGGCTTACTGATCAGAAAAACGCTGCATTTGAAATTCAACAAAGGTCGACAATTCTCAAGTGTCGATTGCATTACGCTAACCTGGCCAAGTTAAAAGAGAAAGTATTTTTTTTCCCTCAATATCTCGTACTTTTGCAAAAGAATCAGTTCTTGGTGTCAACAGACAGATCTATTATTTGTGTGAGAAACCGCACATCACACTGTTGCATATCTACAGTATTTCATCCAGATGATTTTTTATTTTTTTGGGGGGGGGATTGTTCACCTGTCATGGTCTTCAGCCTACGCATACATGTGCTGACAAGACCCGTACTCAAAGCACTGAAATGAAAGAGCAGCTGAAATTGAAATGTCAGCTTGAAATGAGCATGCCATGAATTAGAATGTAGACAAAAAAAAAACAAGCTGTTATGCAGCAGAATATTGTTGCAACTTTTTTGGCATGCATTGTTTATCAAGTATGTCCAACTCTTTGATGAGAAAAGGGGTATACAAGTGTTTCCACTGAAAGCTTTCCTGCTGCTGACTGTCACGTTGAAGCTGCAGTGATGCTTTTATTCTAATTCCCTGTAAAGCTTCTAGAGATTTGTTAATATCTAGGTATTGCTCGCATTTCCCTTGCAAATTCATGCTGTATTTCTGTAATCCAAACAAGTCCAGAGAATGTGATTATAAAAACCAATTCCAATCGGCAGTCCACATTCACCCTCTATTTATTTCAGACATTATCTCCTCAGTAAACCTCTTTTTAATGTTGATTTGTATGGTTTACTCAGAAACCACCCCATCTGATGGGAATCTTTACATGGAAAGAAATGGGATTAGAAAATGTAAAGAAACTGATTAGATAGAGTGAGCTAATCGATGCAAAGCAGTTTGCACTAAGAGATCCCTTTTTTTTTTTTTTTTTTTCTCCACGGGGTAATCTTCCAGTTTGATTTTGTGAAGCTTATATGCGGGCGGGTTCTTGAGGGGACGAATTACATCATGGTGGGACTCTAACCCCTGACCTGGACTGGTCCTGATCCACGTTCAGTGGATCATTTTCTGATTTTGACCAACCAGTGGCAGCAATCAGATCTTACATCACAAAAAAAAAAATGTCATAACTAAATTTGTGACTGGGTCATTTGGACAATCTGGACAACAGAGACAAATGTTCACAAATTCTCCTTATGTCCACATGGGGACTTCGCATATAGAGCTGCTGAGACAACCCTGACCCTGATTTTGACCTTTTGGGGGAAAAAAAAGTTTAAGAATCCCCTGTTATTCTGAGCACTAAGAATACAATATCAGTACAAGTATATAAGTTTGCATTTAATGTCCTTGCTGCAGGCTTTTTTCAGTGTAGCTACCAGATAATGGAGTAATGCACCCCTGACACTCAGCTCTCTCTGCTGACCTACAAGGTGTATGATAACCTACAGAACTACTTAGTTTGTTTTCAAGGCTAATAGAGAACGCTCCCAAAGGCACAACAGAACTGGTGATGCTATTACTTGTCCCACAGGGATTCCCCCATTGGTGTGGAGTCTATTTTGCCATTTTCATTAAATAACTAGACATCATAGCTAATTGTAATCCTATATACAATATTCCATGTTTTACACCTTGTTTTACTATATTAATGTTTTATGAAATCCATAAAAATCTGAAATAACAAAAGATTTTTTTTCGCAAGGTAAACATATATGCATACTTGACACATTTATTAGAATTCAGGGGGATTTTTTTTTCTCTAGCCACGATGAAGCTTCTTGAATCTGCTTGTTGTTTCTTACAATCATTGCTGTGAATTCAGCCTCTTTAAGTTTGCAAAATTACTGTCATGTTTTTTAAAATTTATTTATCATGTTACATATAAAAATTAGAATAATTGTGCTAAGTACACATAATTGAATCGTTACTTCTTGCAGTTTAATTACAGGTCACAGTACACACGTACTCCACAGGATAGTTGACGGTCTATAATTTAAACTTAAAATTTAACTTGTTTGGAATTCATAGTTTTACTAACAAGTTGCACTATGTTAGAAAAACATTTAATTGTGATACTATTGCTGCTGAATATTATTATAACTATTATAGTTAACCAATATTTTCCTTGCTGTTAACTCTGATTTGTCATTATAGTTTCCATACCAATTTTTTAAAATAACTTTATCATCTCAGACACAAAAAGTATATACAGTGTGCATCAAGGGCAAATAAAGACTGTCAAACTGCAAAAAAAATTATATGTGATGAATCAACTAACAGCACTTCTAATATTATCATCAAGCAGATAATGCATGCAAGCAGGATATTAAAAATTAAATATTTCAATTACTTAGAAGGTTGTAGTTTGCTATTGCGAAGCTCTAAGTTGTATGAGTTTTTTAACTTGTCTTATGTAATGAGAATATTATACTATTAGGTATTTGGAGCATCACAATGAATGCGTAAAAAGTGGAGAAATATGTTTGTTCTCTTTAAGTGAGCTGAAGTATTTTAAGGTTGTAAAAACTTTTTATGGTGTAACTCTAAAGCCAATATCTCAACCATTGGTATCAATAACATTAGTGTTGAAAAGATATAAACATGCTGTTCTTTGCCGTCTCACTGGCTAAGCTACATACATGTATACTTGACATGACAGATTGATGACTGACGTCAGACTTTTAATTTTTAATCAAAAAACTGCATCTTCACTAACGGATCCCATTATGCAGCAGGTTATGTAGTAAGTAATTTGATTACTAAAACATAGTGCTATATTTATGCTGGAAACAGTTCTTCCTTTTTGCTCTAAAGATAGTTTTTTTTTCTGTTGCTTTTGATCCTTGCTTTAAGTTGTTTTCCTACTGCTATTGCCAAGAAGTACGACTCAAATCCTGCTGTCTGGTCTCTAAGCTGTCTAATTTATAGTCGATTAGAAAATAATTTCTGTTGCTCTGGCATCACCAACACAGGAAGCTCTTCATTAGAGATTAAACAAGATCTCATGGCAAACATTGCACAATTGAAAGGTCACTTTTTTTTTTCCTCAACAGGAAGTATGTTTCTTGAAGAACTTTTCAGCTGCAGTTAGCATAACTTTCACCAGTTAAACTAATGTACCTGTCCATGTCTGTGATTGCGAGGTGGTTGGACTGCTCCGACAGGAACTCGCCCAGCGGAGCTATTTTCAGCCATAGATTTTCATTCAGGGACACGGTTTTCTTTTTAAGCCTAACAAGGGTTGATAATGCAGTAGAAATAATAAAAAAAGACAGAATGAAGTGGTTTTTCTTACCAGGAAAGCAATGTAATTTTGTATTCTTTTTTGGTTTCTAGGAGAGATACTCAAACTGGGGGAAAATAGTAGTTGTTTTTTTTCCTCTACGGTGTTTACGGTTCCCTTTGAATTGGTGTATTGCTGTCACTGTCAGAAATGTCACAAAGATCTGGGCAACACATAGACATTCATGAATAGCCCAAGTGTGCCGCACTGTGCAGACAGACATGACAGAATTTACGCCACGAAGGTGGGAACGGACAGCGGAGCTGGGACTTGGGGGTATGAAGTAGTCCTTAGCGTTTAATTCCCCACCACTTTCAGATTGTTTATGACATTGACAGGCAAGGTGAGAAAGTTGTGCAAACACAGGAAGTAGCAAACATTGGCTTGCTAACAACGTTAAAGTTGGCATCCAGTGTGTACTTAAACACTCGTTGATGAGAACTCAGAAAAACAAATATTAATGCTGGTCAAAGCAACGCTGTTTTTAACAGCTTACTGTCTGTGTTAACAAAACAGATTTGATTTGGTTTCATAAACTACAGCTATATGTGGTGTAATAGACTGAATGACATCCATCTGAGAAGAGATGGATGTCCCTGTTAGGTAAGGTATAAAAAACAGGGTAGGCAAGAATAAGCTTTTCTTCGGCCTATCCCTTTTTTGGTAAACTGTGGGTTTGTTTATTGTTTTTTTTTCTTTTGTTGTTTCCTGTGTTTGATGTGGACAATTTACCAAAATAAAGTGTTTGATTGATTATTTTAGTCATTAGAAACTTGACACGTGACTTGGACTTTAAAGAAAATGACTTGTGAACATAAAACCTAAATCACTTGCAGGGGTTTTTCTGTTCCACTTGATATTTAGTTGTAACATTTAGGTGTTCTGTTTTCCTTATCAAATACCTTCTTTGCATTTAAAACAACCATGCTAATTGTGATTATAGCTATAAGTCGTCCAACTCCTCAAACAAGCCCAGACTTTGAATTTCCGGTCTTAAAATTAATGAATGAGCTCAACTCGATAAGAAGTGCAAACTTAGGTTATGACGCTGCGTTTTAATAAGTGGCTGCTGAGGATTATTTGCTGTTCCACCTTCTTTCCAATTTCAGCCTCTCTGTGGCAGCATTTTAACCCACCTACTCATGAGGCCCAATTTTCCTCTCCGTGACTCATAAGAAGGGCTGATCCGTTATATTGATAGAGATTTAGAAGAGTCCTTTCTATTTGCTTTTACATCTCTACAACACAGTGGAAGGTAGATAATAAAGAGCTTTGTTTAATCAAAGAAAATGGCAGATATGAATTACAGGCCTGACCATTTTTATTGGCTCTCCAGTGAGGATGGATAAAAAGCCTTTTGAATAATATCCTCTTTTATTGCAGATACATAAAGCCAACTTTAAATTTGAGTATATTCATTCAGTGGCACAATCACTGCTGTCCCAGCTGTCAATACTTAATGCAATGCCCTTTTGCTAATAAGGAAGCATTTAGGATGTTTTATCATGATAGTCTGGTAGACTCTGTTCAATTTGGGACCAAAACTACAACATTTGTTAAATTTTTTTACTTTTTCTCTCACTGACTGATAATAATGAAGCAGTGAATGTCATAAAGCAGACATGACATCAGCATGCCTCTACCAAGGCTGTTTTGTTGGCGTTACCTTGGCACTTTAGTGAAATGCACAGGAATCCTTGTTGCTAAGTTTTGTTTTAAGTTTAATTATTTAAGGGAAGAAAAACTTATTTAAAAAATGTTATGCTCCCGTTATTTTTGTAGTCACATATTTTCCTGAGCATTTCTGTTTCTGTATGTGTGTATAAATATTAATGTGATTTGTTCCCAGAAGGGTAATCTTGGGAGTGAAGTGATGGCAAAAAGATCCTTTGTGGTCTAATTGTGGGTTTTAGTGTCATTGATTTGTCTTTGTATGCATCCCCAACCATACAGCATGCAGTTGTGCTAATTTATATCTCTTGCTCATTCTCATCTGTTCAAGATTTCCTTTTGGTGTACAAAAAAGGGTTTTTGGTCCTTACACATTGCATGTTTTACATCTGTAACCAGGAAATGTTGCAGCATTACATAAATGCGAATGCATGCACCTGTGCAATGTTAATTTTCCAAGCCATCAAGCTTTATCAGCGTATGTGAGGGAAAATGCAGTTGTGAAGAATACGTATCAGAATATTTACTTCACCTTGATTGCTGACTCCTCTGACTCATCAGTTTTAAAAATATTTTTTCCTTACAGAAACTTTTTTTTTTTTTTACTTGCACACTTCTGAGAGTTCTGTATTTCACTTTACCTGCTTTTCATATGTAGCATCTACTAAAAGAACAGGTTTAAAACTGAGGCTACAGAATTTGTACCATCATGGCAAGTCACTAAATTAGTTATTCAGCCACTCACACACAGACACAGATTTGACCTACAGCAAAGCCTTGGGTTTTGTCCGGTGTCCAAATTTAAATAGTTGACTCACCTCTCAGGGGGAACTGGCAAATGATAAAAATATCACAAACCAAGCAATTTTTCCAAGCCAAAGTAAAAAGAAAACTTTTTTTTTTGCATACACACACATATGGATGACAAAAAAAGTTTGAAATGAATAAACGGTGTGATCTGGAAGCAGATATTTCTATATCTTATAAGATGCTCTGTAATGGCAGCTCTGTTTTCTTTAGGTCTACGGCCTTGAGGTAAATATGAACACTCACACAACGCAGCACTTGTACTTAAAAACAGGAAAAGCACATAATATATTGCATCAGTTAACTATCATAATGATATTTACAGTTGTATTAAAATCTATATGACGTCTTAATACAGAGTACTGATACAGAGGCGTATTGACCATCATTGTCTTTAAAATCAGTCACCTGTTTCATACAAATCACATATAATTCTTTTCCCTTATTCTGTATTTTATATTAAATATTTTAATATAAAACCTTATCCCTTAAATATATCAATAATCTTCTGATATAATTCTGGCTCGACATCTAGACACTTTTCTAATGAGAATTGGTACAACTGATTTAGTGATAGATAAATAATCCAATGATTTAATAGGGGTGAAGTAATGGCCTTTCTACAATCCTAATATTACTCATCACCAACTCAATGTGTGGTGATAATTTTTATTTTCGAGGCAGTCTTCCTTCATTATTCCACCCACTGAGCAGTGCACGCGTACCATTGATAAGTCTTAGAATGACTCTACCACCAACATGCTTGGCAGTGCGTATACTGTTCTTTGAGTGAAAGCCTCACTGTCCACCTTCTTAGCATAATTTCTTTTTTCCCAAAAAGCTTTCGGAATGGCCCCAAGTTAAACAGTATTTAACATGTATAGACTTTCCTTAAAAGCGAGGTTTGTGTCAGGAAAGCAGAACTGGTTCTAGCCCCAGCTTTGCTTCAACCCTGGAGCAATCTTTGTGAAGGGTTGTACAGAGCAGGTGGAACATGAAGGGGAATGGAATGACAAAAATACTCTGGTCCAGCTACCATTCTCCCTTAAGATGTTAAATTAAGTAAAATTACCCTTTCCTACAGCTGAGAGCTCTGATATGAGCCTGTGATATTTTCTACAGTGTAGAAAGGGACATCGGTGCATCCTTTATTGCATTCCTCAAAGTATGACAAATTTAGCTATGCTGTATTACTACCATATCTAGCATCCACATCATTAAAAGCCATGGTCAGTAATAGTTTAAACAGTCTTTCTTTTTGGGATTCATGTAGAAAAATATGAAAACTCCAGAGTGAGTCCATCTACGACTATTATTAATGTGACATTATATTTAACTTTTCATGGCTTATTCTTCCCTTCTTCTATTGATGCAAATTACAACCTTCAAGATGAAGTAATATTTTCACAGAGTTGGTTGCCTATTTCAGCAGCCCGCATGAAAGAACAGTACGAGAACCCACAGGGCGATGCAGCTGAAGTGTCTTGTATTCCATCTTTGTAAAAGTTATACTTGCACAACATCTAACCCATACTGTCGCCCTCTGTAAGTGTTTTCTTTCGTCTAATTTTCAAGTCCTTCAGACTTCTTGTATTTCAATTGAGATCAGTGACAGGTATTCAGGAGAAGCTTTTTTTCCCTCCCACCTTTAAAAGTCAGCTACAAAGAAGCCCAGCTACTGATATATTTTTGACACCAAATATATTCTTTCTCCAAAGTAAAGAGAAAAGAACACAATCAATTTCAGAGCCATTTTCAAGGTTAAGCTAACATGACACAAGCTAACCCTCTTCCTATAATTACATTTTTTCTTTATGTAAGTCTTGTTTCTCTATTCCTGAGATCAGCTTGAAGCATATTAGATGCTTGTTCATTATTTTTTCTTTATAGAATAACAAACAGATGTTCAAATGAGAGAACTATTTTTGAAGCTACTTTTGTAACATATTTGCATCGAAATATTTTTTTTATAGGAAATAACTTTCTAGATATGGAAAGTTTCAGTTTTTATGGATAAATGAGCAAATATATTTTTACTCACAAGACAATTAAAAAGCTGCGTACAATTAAAATAAGCAAAAATATCCAGGCGGAGATTATTTAACTCATAGGGTTAAATAAACATCTTAATACTAAAATGTGGGGTTACTGAAAAGCTTACCTGAATAAATGTTCTTTTCAATAGATACTTTTAAGCTGACAGACAATCCTCATCAAAATGCACACTCCAATTTATTGGTTGTGTCAGGAACGGTGTGGGGGTGAGGTGAGGCAGACGCTGGAGACCCAGGTTTAGCAGAAAGATGTTGTATTTATTTA
>CAEGAG010081638.1:0-14202 GCA_903067065.1 Brachyrhaphis terrabensis | reverse complement strand
TGAGCAATAACCAGCAGGGTCTGGTTGGGGCAGCTGGCCAGGCCCTGAAGAACCTGCACAGACAATGACAAACAATTTAGTTAACTAATATCATTTTAATATTTTATACACAGCATTTCAGAAGCATTTAGTCTATCTTTATTATGCACAATGATAAATACAAAGGAAGAAAACAAGATATTTCACAGGTTCATTATGTAAATAGCTCAAATTATGTAACATTATATTTGCAAAATCAGTGTGCAATATTTTAGGTTTTATGGTTAAAAATGGTTTCAGATGGTAAAATAAAAATTTTTAAATAAATAATCTGTTTTAAAATTTTTATCTCATCAAAAGAAAAGAACATCCATGCTAACATGGCTTTATGAAGGAATCACACCATACCTTGTTTTCACTCTCAGCGTCCAGAGAGCTGGTTATTTCATCCAGAATGATGATTTTTGGCTCTCTGACCAGAGCGCGGGCGATGCCGATCCGCTGCCTCTCGCTCTTAGATAACTGGCCACCGCTCTCACCCACCTCTGTTAACGTAAAAATGATCAATTAGAACTGAGATTAATTTATTTAATGTCAAAAAGCAAACAAATGAAAAAAAAAATAACTGTCACTAACACTGCAAAACAATACAGCTTAGCTTTTTTCTCAGATATGTCCACAGAATTATGTTTTCTTCTAAAAGCCTTTTGCTCATTCAGGTTTTTTTTGTTTTATTTTAACTACCATCAAATATAAAATATTTTTGCTGCTTGCACTCAGCCATGTAAACAGGATGAGGTGAAGTCAGACCGGTTTACCTGAGTCGTAGCCTTTCTCTAGTTGGTGAATGAATTCATGGGCGTTGGCTTTATGTGCTGCTTCCTCAATCTTCTCTTGTGAACAGTCAGTGAGTCCGTAGGTGATGTTATCTCTGATGGATCCAGAGAAGAGGACAGGCTCCTGGCTCACCACTGCTATCTATAACAGACTCTCATCAGATTATATGAATAACATTACACATTTATGCCACATTGATTTCAGAATCATTTAAAACAGATATAAAAATAAATCAAAGCTGTTGTCAGGGAAGAGCCTCTCACAGATTAAATACCTTCCTGTGGAAGAAGTGGTGATCGTAGGATTTCAGTGGTTCTCCATCCAGTAATATTTCTCCATCTTGAGGCTCATATAATCGCTGTAAGAGACTCACACAGGTACTTTTTCCTTCTCCAGATGGACCAACCAGAGCGGTCACCTGACCTGGCTTCAACTCCAAACTAAAGTCCTGAGGCAAAACACAGACTGTGAAAATCACAAAGTACAACTCCAATATTTGAAACTGATAATTTCCTTTATCAGCTGTGTTATAAAGGAAAACCTAGTTTGACTTCATCAAACTAAACCTAAACGTAACAGTTTTTCTCACCTGAAGTACAGTTTTCCCAGGGTTTGAAGGATAGGCGAAGTTCAGACCACAGTAGTTGATTCGTCCTTCCAGCTGATCCGGTTTCAGTTTTCCATCTGTGCTGATCTGAGGTTTTCTGTCCAGGTATTCAAACACTTTCCCAGCAGCCATCACAGAGTTCAGCATGTCACCGAAGATAAATGTGAGAGTCTGAAAGACAACAAACTCTATTAGACAGTCTGCTGTAAAATATGCTTCAAAGACATAGCATGTATTATTTGAGTCTGGATCTGGAACATTGATCCCACAAGCAGCAAAATGAGTAAAAACCAAATCAGATGTTTTTGGAAAGTTTCTTTGAAGGGAAAAGGCCCAGAGAAGAGACATGAGAATGGATTTATCCCGGTAGGTTGATTCCCACAGTCCAAGCTGCTCTGCATGATGGTGACCGGATGTTAATGAGGAAATGAAGCTTCAAACTGCTTCCTGTGCATACACACACTTCGGGTGTCATTGTCTCCCATCACTCCCAGATGGGCTCCATTATTCGTTATCGTGAGTTAAAATTTTCACGAAAGTAAAATGTTCGTTTTAGTGGCGCATCTGCATCTTATTTTGAAGGGATATGTAAACGTTACCATAGCGACCAGAGTCAGAGAGCGTTAGCAGTGGTCGAGACGAGATGAGAGGAGTGGAGCTTGTGAGTCTTAAGTCTGGTTCACACGGCATGATTTAAGGATTGTCGGGCAATTTTCCAAACTTCTGTGACCTCACCAGCCACACGGCAGGAGCAACACACCACATGAACCGATTCCACTCACGAACATCCTGATTCCAGAAAAAAATCCAGCAAAACACCCAACATACCAAACGTGAATTTAGAATAGTCGAACACGGATGACGATGTAGAAGCAGTAGTGATAATTTGTCTCATTTCAAACGATAAAAGACGAAACATAAAAAAAAGGCGTTTGATAAAAGATGGCGGGAGCAGCTGATCTATTTGCTGCACTATGATTTGGAATGTGAAACCTGTCACATTCAACAGGCTGAGTTCTCGCTCCCAGTCAGGGAAAACCCCACAGGCTGCGATAATCTGGCCAAGACAATGTTGAATATGCCCGATTTTAGATCGGGCATATTCAACACACCACAAAGTAACACACCACACACTGCAGGATGTTGTAAGATTACCGGTCCGCGGTAATAAAAAGGTTAGGGACCACTGCTCTATGAAACACCCACCCTGATGTTGTCTCCCAGGTCTGACTGGTAAATGATGAAGGAAACCAGGTTTCCAGTGGTCATTTGTCCCATTTGGATGAAGAGTCTGCCATAGTACAAAATGAAGACCTGCATTCCCAAACCTGTCAACTACAAACACACATCAAATGTATATGTCAGATAAGCTGTATGACGTTCTAAGATACATGAAAACAAACTTCTTACCCTCCGTGCCAGCAGGTAAATAGCACCAACAATGTCACGGCGAGTTTTCAGTTTTTGAGTTTCTGTTAATCTTTTATCATAACGATCAGCTTCATGCTTTGCTGTGTTGAAACTTCGAACCACACGAATACCAAAGACGACCTCATTGGCAGCATCATTTGTACGAGCCATTGAGTCCTGCATTTCCTGGGACAACCTCTGAGGAGAGAATGAAGAAGGCAAAAATATTCATTTAGTTTTTATATTGGTTACATTTTAATATATCATTAAAAGAACTCTTACGTTCTGTGAATGGACTGAGCAATTCCCGTTACAGAAATAGAAAGCTTGTGCAAACTGATATGAAGAATTCAGTTTGAATCTACTGAATTTAACTTGCCTAGTTGGCCTTGTACATTGTAAAATGTGCTTTATAAGTTTTATATTTATGCACTTTTCTATCAACTGACTACCAGCTAAAAGTTTAACAATCTCTGGAAATTACATGTCTATAAATATTTGTAGTTTATTTCCTAAATGTCTGTATTGGCCGCTATAATTTCCACTATAAGCGGAGCAATGATTAGAAAACAAATACATGCATTTAGAGTCAAAATTACCCATACCCCTGGCAGTTACAGACGTTTTTTATTTTTTTTTTAACATTAAACCAAAATATTTATTTGTGACTGGAAATGATACAGATATCTCCTAATAAAATTTTAAGATCATGATAGTGTTACATTATAAAAGAATCAGTTATCAGTTATTTGTTGACAATGTAATATACATGGCATGTCAACAATTATTTAATAATAGAAAAAGCTTCATTGGTGCTACAGCGTAGCACCTGTTGTATAATTGCTAGGTAGCTTTTTGCATGCTTCCACTTGTATTATAATGATTTCCCTTTGGTACGTAGCTCCAAGACTTTGAGGTGGGAAGGCTGCCCTACCATCAGCCCAATCTTTAGTTTTCTCCATATATTCACTATAGAAAAATCTCTTTGATAATTATATGTAAATGGGGCAATTAATAATTTTGACTTTATGTCTGTGGATTTCAGTTATCATTCTGATTTTACCTGATAGTGCGTGTCATAAATGTTCTGGATTAGGCCAGTTATAGGTGTTTCCATCAGTACAAGGAATGTGAGCTTCCATGACAGACTCATCATCAGGGAGATCATTCCCATCGTCTTGATAAATGTCCTCAGCATCACGTTGACATTCAGACATACTGTCCTTCCTGTCAGTGTGGTGTCTTTAGACAACCTGGATGTGATCTCACCTTCATGTGAAAACAAAAATTGCCTCATTTTATTTTGTTGCTATATATTAATTGTCATTACATGTTTGACAAGAATGTATATTAATATGCTTGCCTGTCTTTATGATTTCAAAGAATCCAATCTCCTGTTTGGTCAAAGCTTTAAACAACTTCACTTTGATTCTGCATGTAAATGAACTGATGGCACAAAGCAAGACGCCTCCTCTACACCCAGCACTCACAGAACTACAAAGTCAAGGAAAATAAAAGTTAGATTTTAGAACATAAACATGCAGATGTTTATTGGTTCCTGTGGCAGATCAACTTCTTGCTTCATACCTTCCCACAGAGAACAGGCCCATGAAAAGGAGAGCTGACAGGAATTCACTTTGCTGGTAATGACTACCAAGGATGTCAATGACCCTTCCTGTGTAGAATGGGATGAACATCTCACCTGAGATGAAAAGCAAACACACACATTACATATTACTATTAAACAATACTTAGCAAATTGGCAGGAGTAATCTAATAATCAAAAATGATAGAAACGACTTAAACCCAAAGCTACAGTAAAAGATTTTATGGGCTATACTTTTTTCTTTCATTGAGCTTTCCAAACTACTTTTATGCATTACTGCTAGTAAATAATAAAATAATGACTTCAATATTTTATCATTTGGTCATGGTGTTTTAATCATTGTTAATCTTTCCTGAAAGCATTCTCATATTGTTCACTTACAGATAACTGCCAGCGACAGGAACACAACGCCTCCGAACAGCAGAGGATAATCGGGCCTGTACAGACGCAGAACCCTCATGAACAGAACCCTGGACTTGTGTTTCTGGGCTTCACTCCCAGCCTCCTCGTCGCTGTCCGGGACGGTGATCTCCCAGAACAGCGCCGCTCCGAGCGAAGCTCCGGCGAACATCAGCCAGCAGCGAATATCCGCCATCGGCCCACATGGGCTCTCCTCCCGGTACAGAACCCTGGTTCCGGTCTCATACACCGCTGGAAGCAGACTGTAGGCTGTTATGAACCGGACCAGCAGCGGGTTCGGGTCTCCCAGAACCAGCAGAGTTGTAATAGTTACTGCTGACCATCGTAGAGATGCTGAAAGCCACAGATGCGCAAAATGTCCCAAAACGTTTTGAATCCCAACAAATCCTGATGCGTAAAATAAAGAAAGATCAACGCAAACTGCTACAAACAAAGTGAAGACTTTGTGAATTGTTGTTCGGTCTTTTCCTGCCATGTTTCAGCTGCACCAGTCCTCATATGATCACTGTGCTGAAACTGAAGAGCTTTGGTTCTTACTTTCAGTTTCATTTTATGGCAAATTTAGGGGTTTCCCTTAAATGCAGCGGAGGACGAGCCAATATTTTTTGCTTTCATATTCAGAGATCGCAACCAATATTTTATAATTTTCCATTTTTAATTTTTCTAATTAGGGAATCTATGAATGGCTGTAATTGCACTAAACATATTAGTGCTTTCATATTTTACAATCTGTGACCCTAAAGATTTATGATCTAACTGAAAATTCCAGATATGGAAAAAATAAATACATGCATTATACATGTAATTAACTAATTAACTGAAATGGCAACTAAATTTCCAAAAACAGGAAAGTCCAAGATTCTTTCCCAGCAGCCATCAGAGTTCAGCATGTCACCAAACATATGAGTGTCTGAAGATAACAGACTTTATCAGACAATCTGGTTTGAGTTGTGCTTCAAAAACAGCATGAACCCCAAACCCAAAAATATTTCTTATAACTATTCTGTCTGTTCTGAGATTGTTTCAGCTATTTGTTTGTCTTTAAGAAGATATGGAAGCTCAAGATTCTTGTTTGAATCAACCTCTGTATTTAACAACAATCATATAGTATCATGGGTGCATCTATATGGTATAGTTCATGTACTTGCTTATTAAACAGACGCTGTATTTAAGAGACACATTGTAGGAAATATTTTACCAACAAAGTATTTTAAATAGTTACTCTGCTGCTAACTGTAGTTTTATAAAACAGTTGGTACATTTTTCCCCATTGTGTTATTACAAAAGCATAACATAAAGTTATAGTTTAATACTTTGTTTTTCCCAAGTTCCAAAATTAAACTTGAATAAAACTGTAAAAACTCCAGCTTTGAGATTCAGAGAGAACTGCAATTTATTTGATTTTAATAAATGTACACTGGTTCCAGGTTTACAGTCCAGTGAGCAGACACATCTATCGTAAAAAACAAACTGACGATGATTATAGATCACTGATCATAAAAGGTTGGTAAATCATTTCCCAGAATGACTTTCTCCTCTGTGCCGTGTTCATCAATGGTGACCAAATATGCCACACCTCCACTGGAGCCGTCACGGTTCATCGCCAAAGAGAGAGCTGCAGATTAAGAACAGGAGAGCATGTTTTCATTAAAAGATCTGTACTATGACATGAACGTTTTAGTTTATCAGAAGAAATGCATAACAAAAACACCTACTGTTAACCACAAACTGCTGACACTCCTTCTTATTCATTCCTTTTCGATACTCAGCATCAACAAATCCATAAACGTAAGAGCTTCCTGAACCGCCAACAGCGAAAGGCTGTTTGGTCAGGAGACCTTTCAGGGTGGCAAAAACCTGCAGATAGAGAAAAAACAAGAAGAAAATGGCAACAATTAAAATGAAAACATACATCTGTTACATTAAGTGTGCTGCCATAAGCATAAGTCACAAGGATATTTTTAATGTGACTTTGAACAGATTTTTAACTTTTAATTTTTCATGTATTTGCTCTAACAAACATCTTCACTTTACCAACCTGTCCTCCTTCTTTTCTGTCCCATCCTGCTACAATAAGATGAGCTGACAGTTCCTCCTTGTACTTGTATGAAATGTTCTTCACTAGAGTGGCAGCTGATCGAACCTGAGGGTCGTCACCAATCTCCATGCTGAGAGAAGACATAATATTCTTTAGACATATTGTTATATTATTGATAAAACACATTCCTCTAACAAATCATATTGTTTCTTTTTATATGTCTCCTAATAAAATATTTGGTCCAAACTCTGGAATTCCTTCTGCATTTTAAACACTAAAATAAAACATTAGTTGTTTTTTTTGTTTGTTTTTTTTTACTGAAATTTAATTAAATGATTTGACATTTTGTTTATTTAGTTGTGTTAGCCTACATACCAGGTTAAAGTATTATTCTGATATTTGACAAACATGTCAAATATCAGTTCTTTAAATCTGCAGTATTTAACTTTTACAAAAAATGTTTTTCACATATTTACTAAAATTATAATTATGTTGTGACAGAACAATATAAAACAAATAATCTGTGAAAAAATTAAGCTCCTCTCCTTTTTCCCAGTGCTTCCAGGACTAACTGGGGTTGCAAAAACCTGCAAGTACACCACTCAGTCAGAAACAACCAATCAGAGTCAGGAAGAGGTTGTCAATCACTTTGTGTATGTGCCACTCACATCCTTCCCCTTACTCTCTGTTCACCACAATGAACCTGCAATGAATGCTAAAGGTAGTTAGCATGGCCACCGAAGGCAGCAGATAAACAGCTTTCTTGTAAATGTGATTTGTTTCTCTGTCATTAGCACATTGAGTAACGCGTACACAAGATTGATTGACAGCTCTAAAACATTCCTCCTGGATCTGATTGGTTTTGACTTAGAGTGGTGCATTTTTAGAGGCAGTAATACTGGGAGGAGGTGGAGGAGCTTGATTTTTTCACATAACTTTTCTCTCAAACCACGCTGTCATGACATGGCAACAGTTTGAACAAATATGTAAAAAACATATTTTTGTAAAAAAAAAAAAAAATATATGCCACAGCTTTAATTGAAAATATAATCTTCTGGCAACTGACACTGAGTCCAAAAACCACCAACGAGAAGATTAAAAGTGAATCCAAATACATCAAAATAAATCTCACTTTTACATAAAATTCCTCATGGTTTGTAACCAGAAATGAAAAGCTAATTGTGCTGTACAAAGTAATTTTAAAACTGTTTACTGTAGGAAATTAATGTGCATATTTACATAAACAAATAACTAAGTTTGGAGTTTTTTTTAGCTTTAGAGTAAAAGAAAAACACAGATGTTCACAAAAAATGGGAAAATGGTGTCAGAACATTTCATAATGAAAAATTATTGGCATTATTTTGCCATTATTTATGGCAAAATGATGAAAAGAAAATACATTCTGTGCAACATTATTCACATTATGTTTAAGAAATGTACATAAAGTATTCACTTTTATATGTAAAAACAATGCTCAGTTCTTATTGTTTTCTATAAACTAGGTAGGATTAAAGAGCTTCGCAGCAGCAGGTCCCCCACCTGACCCCGGTGTCCTCACCTGTGGACATCCAGCTGGTAGTTCACCATCTCAGCGATGGTCTGAGCGTCTGCAGCGGATCCTGACAGGGCGCAGTAGATCTTATCATGGAGTGGAGACAATTTATTCATCACCCTGTTCACCACTGATGCCCTGGACGGAAGAACCCAGTGAAATAATCAGAAGAAAGTCGGTAGCGATGAAGCGGAGATATTTTAAATAAATTCACATAGAATCCCCATTTAGCTAAGATTTAATAAACTTACCCTGCAGACACTCTGGAATCAGACCCCAACACGACGCCTCCATTAAACTCTATGGCAATTATAGTTGTCTAGAAATATAATTAAAAATAATTTTACCAAAACATTCACACATTAACCACCCAGAAAGTTTCTTAAACATATTGAACTCGTTTACTTACTCCTGTTTTCACCTCCTCGGACAACCACTGCGGCTCTGCTTCTCCCAACATGGCTGACAGGTTTTAACGACACCAACAGTAAAATAAAATAACCGACGCGCTGAAAACAAAGCGACGCGCAGGGAGCAGTTTGAAGCGATTCAATGTTAAGTTGAAACTCACTAATGCTTATCGAAGCCTTTTGTGTGTCAAGCGAACTTCAGACTCAAATATCAGACTCCATTTTGTTCTGAGTCAATCCGAAAGTGAAACCTAAACTTCCTCCTCTGCAGTGAGAACAGCCCGCTTCACATTAGTTCTCATGTTTGTGTTACTTCTTATGTTTTATGCAAACCAAATGTTTAAAGTTTATAATAATGAATGCTTAAATTTTAAATGTCATAATTGCTATTAAAATTGTATTTTAGAAACTATATTCACAGGTTATGAAGCTGCACACTGAGCCATGTTTGTTATTGAACTGATTCTGTGTTGATCCTTTTTAATGACTTGGAAATTTGGGCCTTCATGTCAAATGTTTAAATGCCAATGTGACATCTTTATACATTTATTTGTTAAAAGCAACATAATGCACATTTTGAAGCTGTAAAAGCATTTATCAGAAGGAATTTATTTTACTAGTGATTACACTTTACATTCAAACTAATTGCACTTTACATTACATAGAAAACCCTGCTTTATTTTATTTATTTCTTACTTTACTTTTTTTTACTTAATTTGTGAAGTGGTCATACAAAGTCTGAATGTCATTGCCAGTTGTAGCCATTGCAGTTTAGCTAAATATCATTAAAACTTTTGATTTTTGACTATTTAAAAATGTAATACTCAAGCTAAGACAAAAGAGGGAAAATAAGGTTATGAAAAATAAGAAAATGTTTTATCTTCACAATTAATACCAAACACTAGCATGTTAGAAAATGAACATTTATTTGTTTTTTGGGGGGAGCAACACATCCGCTGAACAGTTCATAATGACTCAACTGATTCATTTAATTCCTCGTGTAAGATTATCTAAAGTTCAATAAGGCAACAAACTCATTTTAATCTGTAAAATCTGAAGTTGAGTGAGGAGTTTTTTATATTGTTTTCTTGTACAGGAACTCTTAGGAAACAGGAAACTGTGGCCTTGAAACTGATCATTTTCTAACAAGTTTTAAAGTGGCATTCACACAAAAAAGTTTAATAAAAATAATTCATTCATCATGGAATCTTGGCAGCTTGTCTCCAGGTACAACCAGATGCTCCACCCCTTTTGCTGTGATCACCACCAGGTGAGCAACACCTCCGCTGACGTTGTCCCTCCCCATCGCCAGAGCAAGAGCTGCAGAGAAAAGAGAGGAAAGGAAAGAGAGAACAAAACTTAGGTCAAGTTTAATACTTAAAAAGATAAATTATACATGCAGCTTTTATGTCACCAATTGGTAAAATGTAATAATTGATAAACAAAAGATAAATTTATACTTGACACTAATCATTTTCATTTAATTGAAATCTAATATTTGCTAAACAAATTTAAACCTTTCAATAAACTTTTTCAATGAAGAAATTATGAAAGTGTTTGAATATTTGTTTATAATTTTTTTTATTTATTAGTACCATTGGTGGCAAATTGTAAACATTCCTCTCTGGTCATGTTGGGTTTATATTTAGCATCAACGTATCCGTAGATGTAGGTGCTTCCTGAGCCGCCGATGGTGACCTGCTGACTGATTAACATCCCACCCAGAGACACAACATAAACCTGGAGGAGGAACGAGAAACATCAGCAATTCAGTTAAAGGAGTTTGAACAGATTTCAAAGTATTCATACAACTTTACATTTTTTCATATTTTTTTATTTGCCATATGTATTTTATAGAAAAGAACAGCAAGGTCTCTAGTGATAGGTCAGCAATTAACACATTATTGAAGGGAAAACAATAAACCAATAAAAAATTTTTACAGTTAAAACCAGAAGAATAAGTTGTGTATTTGTGTTCAGCTACTTTTATATTTCTAAATAAAACCCAATGCAACCAGTAGCCTCCAAAAATCACCTAATGATAAACAGTTTTGCTGTGGCTGTGAAGGAGAGCAAGAATCAGAGAAGCAACCAAGACCATGTTAACTCTGGAGGAGCTGCAGAAATTCACAGCTGAGGCTCAAGAATCTGTTCAACAGACAGTCGTAAGTGATGCACTCCACAAATCAATTATTGATCGAATTGATTTGTGGAGTGGAAGAAGCTAAATACAGGAATATTCTGGAAGAAAACCTGTTAGAGTCTATTAAAGACGATATTGAGGCTGATATCTACCTTCCAGCAAGGCAACAGTCCTACATATACAGAGCTATGATGAAATGGTTTATATTACTTTAAAAGGGCACAGTCAAAGTCCAAACCCAACTCCAATTTTTAATCTGCAGCAAGAAATGTAGTACATTCAATCTGACTGAACTTGAGCAAATGTGTGAAGAACTTCAATCTCTAGATAAGTAAAGTTGAGCAAATAGCCATGCTGATGTAACAGGAGAAAACACGGCAGTTCTGCATAGTACAGAGGCCTGAATATAACACACAATATAGATTTTTTATTTGTGAAAAAAAGAGTGTAATTTTCATTTTATGCTATTTTGTGTTGCTCTTTCTATACAAAATCCAAATAAGGTACATTGAAGTTTGATGATGATGTTTTTGTAACAAAATATTGAAAAGTTGAAGCCGTATGAATAATTATTAAAGGTTCTGCACTGTGACCGACCTGTGGTCCTTTCTTGTTGTCCCATCCTGCTGTAAGGAAACCAGCCTGCAGCTCATCTTTGTTTTTATAACACAATTCTTTCAGAACGGATGCAGCTGCAATGACCAGAGGAGGACTCTCCATCTGCACACTATAACAGAAACAAACATTATAGATGTGTTATATAGATAGCTACATAACTTAGAATATACGGCAATATACATCTTTAATTTAAAAAGATACGTTTTTCCCGTTGTATGGAGACGTGTCGGCTGTGTTTACCTGTGGAAGGACAGGTGAGACTTTGCTGATTTGATGACGGCTTGAGCATCTGCAAGTGAACCAGCCATGCAGCAGAAGATCCGGTCATGAACCTGAATCACCTTGTTGATGGTCTTAGATGATACATATTCCCTAAACAAAATAATGATAGAGACAGATTTATATGTAATATGTTGAGATTTTATTATTTCAAACATATTTTTATATGATATTGGAAACAAATTGCATTGGGTTATCATAATCACCTCAAGTTCAAGTATATTTTGATATATATTATTGTTTCTGTGATGGATATATATAAATATTTGCATATGTTGACATGTGTGTGTATTTTTATGCATATTTATAAAATCAAACTGTAGGCGACTGTCTTTAGTTCTCATCATTTGGTATGATGACACAGAAAAAGAGAAGATGTTTTGGATGTAAATATGATTTCGGACATAACGTTGACCTTTATGTTATCATATATTTAGTCATGAATATGACATTCTCTCTGCTATAAGATCATGTAAATTGATCTCTCTCCTCACCCTCCCATTGAAGCTCTGGAGTCAGATCCAATCACGACCCCTCCATCAAATATGGCAGCCAAGATGGTGGTCTGAGGACAAACAAAAAGCAGGAGAGAGACAATAAAACAGACAGGTTTAACTGATGCTGACGTATTCATTCATGCAACCTGAGAGAAGCTATGAATCCTGGGAAGTGGAGTTCTAAAACTGAGGAGTAGTGCGAAGATTTTAACCAAAAATTTAAGTTATTTCCTCTTGCAACTTTGAAATGTCCATTCATATAAGAGCTTAAATGTGAAACCTTAATAACTCAGGATAAATCATGACCTAAATGATCTGCCATGATGATTTTCAGGTAACTACTCAGTTTGGCATCATTTTCACATGTAGGTAAATCGATCTTTCTCATTTTTACTCTGTAAAAAGAAAACACCACCATATAGCATTTATTAAATCTACGCGGATTTACTCACCCCTGTGCTGACTCCTTTGACTTTTGAGTCCGTGTAGTGTTTCTCCATTTTCTCTGTGAAATCGAAAGGAAGAAAGGATCCGTGACGCTCAGAACAGCGACGCACCGAGACGCGCAGGGAGCCGCAGAAACAGCAACTATGGCGCTGTCAACTGTCCTGGAAACTCCTGGAGCTGGGTTTAATTTTGAAAACGCGACCAGGTAAGAGCTTATTTATGACGATCATCGGATAAAACTATCTATTAGTGAAGAAAGAAGAACTGAAACTGACAGTTAAAACATGTTTACACCTGGATCAAAAGCGAAAGTAACTTTTTTCCCCTTGTTTACCTGTTTTAAGAAATGTGCACACAATGAAACTCTGTGTAATCTTGGTTGGTTCTTTTATATATAATTAAGTATCCTACAAATAATCATATAATTTCCCACCTGCACTCCGCCCTCTTGGGTCTTCTTCTGTCCAGAAATGCTGCGTTAGAGGGTCTCTTTGAAGGAGGACAGACCCCAAAACCTCTGAAAACTGGAACCACCATAGCAGGAGTTGTGTTCAAGGTGAGTGTTACTAAAATTAAAATAGCAGAAATAGCTTATTAGTATGTTAGAAGTTAACTTACAGTAGGATGTTTAAAAAATCACAAACAAAAGAGTTGTTTTTATTAAATAAAGTTGATAAAACTGCAAAGATTTTGTTTTACTCAAATTTTAATAAGCAGGTGCATCATCTATGAGTTTACAAAGCCAGTCCTACCAAAGACTTTAGTATTTACATGTTGGTGTCCCCAGCGCTACAAAATGGACACAGTAAAAGTGGGTAAAACAATAAGATTTGATACATTTTGATGGTATGTTCCTAAACAAAGTGATCTCTCCAGAAAAACACAAAACGACAATAACTTTATAGTTATTTGAGCTGATACAAAATATTAAACATATGTGTTTAATATAAGTTATAAATAGTTTTAATTAGACCTTCATGTTTTTGTTCTGCTGTGTAGGATGGAGTTGTCCTGGGAGCCGACACAAGAGCCACATCCAGTGAAGTGGTGGCCGACAAGATGTGTGAAAAGATCCATTTCATTTCTCCAAACATGTAGTAAGTTTGATGATTTTTGATCAGAATAAATAGAAGTGAAAACATGATATACCGTAATTTCCGGACTATAGAGCACACCTGATTATAAGCCACGCCCAGTACATAAAAAAAACAAAAACATTTTGTACATACATAAGCCGCACCTGTCTATAAGCCGCATGTGCCTACATACAGACGGTACACAAAAAGAGTTTTCAAAGTTTTAGTAATATACCTTAGCTTTTCTTTCCAAACAGTGCCTGTGACGCGGCAGTAACACAGC
>CAEGAG010081634.1:0-16880 GCA_903067065.1 Brachyrhaphis terrabensis | reverse complement strand
TATTTTTATTGCCTTTCAAGATGACATGTCTGTTCTTGGTGTTGGATTTTATCAAATAAATTTCCCTCAAAAAATGTAACTTATACTCCGGTGCGACTTATATATGGATTTTTCTTCTTTATTATGCATTTTATGGCTGGTGCAACTTATACTCCGGAGCGACTTATAGTCCGGAAAATACGGTATTAAAGTTGCTCCCAATAATTTTCTCTAATCGTAGAACAAATTATTGCACACCGAGATTCTGAGTCTTTGGACCTTCCATGATGGCCCTTAATAACTTTGGCTAATAATGGAAATATGGTTATTTTTAAAAATAAGCATTTAAAGTTGCCTTTTTTTCAAAAGGTCAAGTAACCTTTTCTTTTTCTTTTTTTTCAAATGTTCATGCAACTCCAAATAAGTTTTTGTTTGGCTGGACAAAGGGCAAAAAAAATCTCTTTGGACTGCAAAAGTTGCCGACCCTGTCTGTGTCTTTCACAAAAACAGTTTAGAAATTGTGACCAAAAATTTTTTTTTTTATTTACAATAGGATAGAAACATTACGTATTGATTTTCCTTTATTTTTTAACTTGAATACATATCACACTCTAACACGCAGCGAGTCTAAAGTGTTTCGTAGAGACCACTGGTGGCCTTCAAAATGATTTTGTGCCTCAATTACAAACCAACAAGTTACAGAAAGCATTTCTTAAGAAAGACTCGTTTGCTGGCAATAACACCTACATCCTTTTCATTAAAATATTTCATATTTAGTTAATTTTTGAACATGTTGAAATGTTTTTCCATTTTAATTTAAAAAATCAATCTTTTGTGGCCCTCAAGTACTAAGTTTAGATACCACTGCTCCACTGATAGTAATTTACTCAAATTTCTGAATTAGTGTTCTAACACAACAGTCATTTTTCTTTACTTTTTTAAACCATAAAAGATATTATGTGGTCAGATGGTAGGTTAAAATTGTCTAAAATAATACTCTTCAGATTGCTTTTCATATTTTCTTTACTTTGTGGCTGAGAACCGGAGATTTAGACCCGCTCTATGACAGAGCTGCTGCACAGCGCCTCCAGAACCACACATCAGAAGGTTACATTATTTCTGCTTACAATGTTGTTTTTATGCTTGTTCAGGAAGATTCCCAATAATACCAAATGGGATCAGTCGAGATGCATGAGACGACAAAATAGTTTCCTCATCAAAGCCGGCATGAAGGCACAAAATGGAAGTACAGTAGAGTTAACTAGTTGGGAAGGGTGACACAAAAAATATGAGCAGAATAGTTTGGACTAACCTCAAGTCAACAAGTTGATTTATGTTGAATTACTTTAAAATCAAAACAAATCACTACCAAATTTTGTGCTTTCCTAGAAATGGAGATCCACAGCTTCATACAAGCCGACAAGCTGAGTGTTATTAATATTTCACATTGTTGCGAATTTAAACACAAGCCTTACATCACCCTCTTCTGCTCCTTTAGGTCTTCATTTTAATGCACATCATTTAACACAACAACCCTACAATAAACTTACCTCCACACTTTCTGAGATCACATTACCAAGGTGGACCAGCTTTGCGCCGTTTACACGCTCTCAATGGCTTCCCCTTTTCCTCAATGCTCCTCTGATCGTTTGAAATTCAATTATGCTAATCAGGGCTAAGGTCGGGAACATACAGGCTCGCAGCTTCTCTTCTCCGCTGCTTCATCTGTGCGCCTTTGAGAATAATTATTCTTAAAAGCGTATCATTTAGGCCTCTTTAGATAGACGGAGTAATCGGTGCACTTTGGAGTGCAGTGGAACCTGATGCGCATAGGAAAGAACGAAATCGACTGCTTGCGGAAAGTTATAAAGTAGTAATAGGCTTTCAGGTTCGCTGATAGAATTTTGTTTTTCTCAATATTTTTTTTTTTGTGGTATAATTTTTCCAAAGCAGTGTGGACAGTAGCCACAGTAAGAGGAAATTATCGGTCTGTAGCCCAAATAGTAGTTGCTTGTTGGCCTACTACCTTAAATATTTTTATCATATTCAGTTTTCATTGACGTATTATTGTTATTTTTAACTACTAATGCAGTCATTTAACCAGCTGCTCTGTCCCTGCTGAAGAAAGGAAACCCAATAGCATGATGTGGCCACTACCGTACTTCATGCTTGGCGCGTTCTGAGTATTGGTACTATAAATTTTACCTCAGATATTTCTCACTTGACATATCTCCATATAGATTTTCATCCAATTGGAGGTGAATGTATTCGTTTTACTACGGTACTTTTATCTTGTGTGGCTATATTAGTTGTCATACTTTGCGTAATCCTATGGTAAATTTCAGGAAAACTTTTTACTTTTACTTACTTTTTGTCCACTTTAGCAATTTTTGAAGAAGAAAAAACAATTATCTTCATGCAATATTCTGAGCTATGTAATAAGAAATGGTCTTAATCCTGATTTGAAAACATACGCCACTGCCTGCTATACAGCTTGAAGTGACACTTGGCGCCATTTTCTCCCTGATAAATAACTGTATAAATCTATCCTTTAGTTTTCACATTAGGTTGTCAGCTTAAAGTGGTCTGCCAGCCTGAAACGCCACCGTTCCACTGTGTTCTATTTATATCAGGATAAACCTATGTAATATATATTCTGGGGGTATATGTTCTGTAATATTATTATATTAGCCGCCACCGTGTCTCGGCTTCATAATCATAATTCTGCAACCCCACAGCTGTTTCCAGACCGTGGGCCGCTGCCAACTGACATTTCTTTTCCACATTTCGAGGTAATGTGTTGAATATATTTGTTTAGATCTCTGAACTACTTTCAGGTCCTGTGACAACCTAAAGTGCCACTTGGAAATCCATTCCACTACGAAGAATTTAAACAGATAATGAAGGAAATAAAATAACTCGCTGCATCCCAAATTGTTAGTCTGGACGTTTGTGTGTTTTTTTTCTCTAATCTCATCAAAAATAAGCTGCAAAGAAATTCTCCAGGCTTCTCTGAACGCGGTGGCTGGTTCCCGGTGGCTTAGCGCCAGCAGATTAATATTACCATCTGTCCCCATCAGTGCGACGGTATTGGAGTCGCTCAGGAACGAGACAAAGAGCTGCACTTTTTTACAATGTGGGATGTTTTTATCTTTTGTTCTCCAAATGAGCTTAACTTTCACTTCAAAATGCTTTGTGTGTTAAAAAAAGGGAGCAGGGACAGTTGGAAACATCTGATCCCTGGAAATTTATCGACTCTTTTAACTATATGATCACTTAGTTCTGTAGAATGTATTATTAATATGACATGTAATTGTTCTAGAACAGTTTTTGTGGTGGGAAAGCTTTTTAAAATGTACAATTGGTTGCAGTGTTTTGCAAAAATATTCACACACCTCCATGCATTTTATAGGGATTTTTTTAATATATGAACCAAAATGAAGTATAAAATAATTGTTTCGTGGAGGGAAGATATGTGATTTTGCTATGTTTTTATGTTAAATCTAAAAAGTGTGGCATGCTATTGTATCTGAGGCAAAAATGCAAATGTACGCCACACTTTTCCAGAATTCTTCACTAAGGCAGTCCGTTCATTTCACAAACTCCAAAAACGCATTGAAGTTTGCGATTATCACATGTCTGAATACTTCAGCACGCAGCTCGGACATTTAAGCCAAAACAAGCCTACATTTCTGAATCATCGTGCGATATGTTGTGATATGTTTTCCACAGCTGTGATCTTTTATAGCATTTTATTCCTCGAGGGAAACCAGACTGTAGTAGCAGATATCCACGCAAAGCCAGCTGTTTCTGCTTGGATTCTTTCTAATCGCAGTGGTCACTTAACATGATTTGTATTAATGTCACTTATTTACCTCACAGAGCCATGCCTCTTCCTCCTGCTCCAGTTGGTCACAGTGACTGATATCGTTCTGGGTTATCCACAGAGCGGGTAGGCAGGCCGAATTGCCTAATGTACTGTAGAGAACAAAATGTTTGTAAATGTATTATTTGGCTTGATGAGACTGCCGCGGGCGGTTGTGTACTTCCATTGTTTGCCCAAGCTGTGGCTTTCTGTCAGCACTTTGAGTCCATTATCGCCGCTGTAATTTTCAGCAAACAACAAGGAGTTAATGTACAGACAAAAGCAGTAATGTGGCCAATATGGCAATATTAAATTTCTCAAAGTGAGCCCACTTTAACTGAGTATTTGCGACCGTATGAGAGCTTTAAGCAGCAGTGCTGGGATGTGATGACATTTACAGAGGTGGAAGCTTTGGCTGGGGTCAAAGATACGGAGGTCATTCATGGTGAGTCTGGACCTCACGCGCGCCTACCTGCCAAGAAGCAAAGACGACTTCAATAACTAGTCAAATCAGGGCTACAAAGGCAGAAGGAGGGCTGTCCTTGGCTGTGATAGATCGAGCAAAGTCAGCCTTACAACAGAGTGATACACTGGCAGTAGTTTCACACAACACTAAATTGTGCCAGCTGACCAGAAGCCTGAATATTTTACAGTATCAGTCACTGTCTGGTGGTTTTCAAGTAACGATAGGAAAGGTTTGTTTTCATGGCTTTCAATGAAGCAGTAAAGACAGAATTATACATACATATTCTTGCTGCTTCTATTGTTTAAGGGGAAAAGTAGCAGTCAGGTGTTGCTGTTTAAAGGTGCTTGATTGTTTGATGTACAGCCAATCTGGCCGCTAATGTAAAAGTAAGGAGTTTGGTGGTCTGAGGCAAGCAGGCATGTGTTAACAAAACACCAGAGCCAGAAAGTGTCACTGATTCCACAATCTGAAACAGGTATTTAGAAACAGTTTGAGGTCTATCATTTTACAGGAAGAACAATTGTTCAGTTTGCTGGTCTGGGGTGTACAGTAATGTTCAACACAATGACAAGGAGGGAAAACACAACGGGCGAGTTTTAGAGGAGAAATTTCTTCTTGCCACCATTGTAACAAAGGCTATAAGGATTATTCAGTTTCCTTGAAGCATGCCAGCACATAATAAAACAATGACAAGATGGGAGGGTATTGGCAATAACTTTACAAAAGAAATTGTCACTGGTCCATCAATCTGAGAAGGTTTGCATATAAGTTAAAGGGATTCAACTCAAGGCCGGACTTTAGAAACGTTAGTGAACAAGTTAGAGTTCATTAGAGAAAGAGAAAACAGTTTACTTTGATTCTAATCTGCTGTCCCACCTCTTCTGCAAGTTTTATTAGATTGAGATCTGGTGACTACAGAGGCCAGTGGAGTTAGAGAACTCATCAACAGGTTCAAGAAGCCAGTTTGAGGTGATTTGAGCTTTGTGATACTCTGCTCCCTTAAGCCTCTGTTTCCTGGGTATTTACTCTGACATCAACAAGGCATTTCCATCCACTCAACTGCCACCCTCAGGATATTGTCCTTAGACTTTTTTCTTTTTTTTTTTACTGATCATTATCTGTAGAAATACTCAAATCAGCCCATCTGATAACAAAAGCCATGCCCCATTCAAAGAATCTTTAATCTTGTGCTCAGTTTCAGCTTCAAGTCCACTTCTTGGCATCCGTATGCTGAGTAATGATTGGCTAGTTTGATCAATCGGCTGATTAGGTGTTCCTGGTAAAGTAGCTGGTGATTGTGTTGCATTGGATTTCTAGGTGGATCTTCCTGAGGATGCTAGAGGTTGGATTGGCTTAGAAGAAAGTTTAATGAAAAGTCAGGAAGGTGAGACGTGCTTTGACCACCATTGCTGTAATCACAGTATAACAAATTTATCTAGGCAGGATTGGTATGGTTAGCAGAAAAGCAGATTGTTCAGCTGACAGTTTGAAATTTTTAAATTTATTGTGCAAATTGGTTTATGGTTATCTGTAACAGATGAAAGTTTCTGAAAAGAGACATATGTGCAATTCCACAGGTAAAATATCAATTAAAAATGGCTCAAGTTGCATTTAATTTATAGAAATTGTTACTCTTACTTTTTTTTTTCTTCACTGGATAAATGAATTCAAGTTTAAGGCTGTGTTGGGATTTCCCTTAAATGTTCAACAAGAAAGTATATTCTGAAAATAAAAGCTATTTTAGCAAATCTTTAACAATGGTTCCTAGAATACTCCAGTACATAGGATGTACTTTCTTTCATGAACAAACGGCCATGATACAAACAGGTTTTCTGCTCAGACCAAGCTTCCATATTTTGCTTGAAATCCAATAACTCTGGAAAAAACATGTTTGTGGTTTTATTTGATTTGCAGCATCTGGGAAGACTGGTGTCTGAGAAACAGTCATGGGTTTCTATTCGATTTCTCTGAAAAATCACTTTCACCTTCTTTTATTCCTTGTCATGTAGATTCCTTTGAGGAGAGCTGGAGAAGCCTTTGAATTTCTCTTTCAGTGTTAGAAAGAAATCTCTCTATACAAAGACACTTCTTTGTATAGAGAGAAAAAAAATTTTTTCTCTCTATACAAATGTGGCAAAATCAGGAGAAGCAAAAAATAATAATAATGCGATGGAAGGGGAAAACTACATCTTATCCTGTTTGTCCTTTGTAGAAAACTAACTAATGATCTGGAAAAGAACATTACAACAAATCACAAACAACACAAGAGAAATAGAAAAGCAAATCATAGAAAATACCGTCATATTGAATCAAGCAGAATATTTGCTTCTTTTTTTTTTTGCATGTTTGTGGCTTGGAGAATGTGTCTTTTAACACCTTACTTCACGTAGTGTCAACATTGGTGTTGGTCCTTGTCTTGTTAGGACCTGTCAAAACAAAAGCACATCCTTTTTTTCTGCAACACAGAATTGAAATGAACTAAATAAAGTCTGTTTTTAATTTGAACATGTCACCACTGCCACACGTTCCTCCACATGCCGAACATGTAGAAAAAAATTTTTTTCTCCAGCCTGGCTACCTCTTCTCATTCTGCCCTACAGCTTGGTCACTGACCGCAATGGAATGGCATCTCATTCCTCAACCTGCATTTGTTGCCAGTCAGTGCAGGTTGGTCTGTGCATAGAAATTGCCTTGCCTAAGTTTTGTTCTTTTAGTAAGATATACACCTCTCCAAATGATCACACTTCCTACACAAATGTTTTGTTTTTTTAGCACTGCAGAAGTGATTTTGGAAGCTTTTTTATGGGTAAATACAATGAAAAACGTGCTTTTTCCTTTTTCAGGTGAAATAAAAAGTCATTCCAAATGTTTTTGCTTTATTGCCAAGATTCCTTGTTGAAACAACAACAAAAAATTCCCATAAATTTTTTTTTTCTAACCTTATACTTCATTATAAATATATAAGCCACTGCTAAATGGGGCTTTCCAGTATTTCAGCTTTAAAGTGTAAGATCACAACTGGGTGTTTTTCACAATCTGGCCACATGGGGGCCAAAGTGCTTTAAATGCAGTGATACCATGGCATTTTTTCTGATTGTGTGCTAAATATTGCTGCACTTTCCTGAATAGCTGATCCACCAACACTTTCCAAAGTCTCCCAAAGCGTTTACGAAAGCTGGGTATGAAGAATACAACAATACATTCCTGTTGTTACAGGAATAAGTAACTCCAGAGTAGCAAATAGAGTCCCTCTCTGCAATTCTTTACATTAGGTTGCATTTCTATAAAAAAATTAGCACCTAAGTCCTAAGCACCAATGGCATTGGACCCGCTTTTAAAAAAACAACCATTTCCACAAGATGTATAATAATTGATATTTGTTAATTATCTCAGTTTCCCCACAAAGATGCATAGATAAACCATGAAGAAATGAAATTTTTCTGTGATGTTTGTGAAGCCTTTAAAACTTATGCGAGAGTTTCTCTATTGCCTGGCACTGAAGCTAATTTAAAACGAGCAATTCTGAATTATCCATGGCCCAGTGGAGTGGTAAACATGCAGTTTGTAATTAGGCAACAATAACAAATGCTGCGTTAAAACTCGGGGGTACATCATTTTGTCCGCCCCTGATAAAGAAAAGGTTTGAATTAACTGTAGGGAAACGCTTGAAAAATATGCTTCCCACGACAGTAAAAGCAGGCAATTTAGCAAGAGAAATGCCAACGCCAGTGAGTGACAGAGGTATGTGTTAATATCGTTCTAATGCAGCGTGGCGGCAATAAAACCTAAAATTGGATGGGGCTAAATTCATTTCAGGAAGTGCTGAAAAGAAAGATCTACATCCAAAATGTCACAGCAGATATTGAAAGAAGATGGAGTGTCAAAGGCAGCGCGACCTTGTCAACTACATCAAGGCACCTTGAGTCGCCGACTATTAATGTATTCCAAACACAGACACGGTTTCTCAGAGACCAGCTGTCCCTGGCTGTAGTCCAGCCGCCAATCATCTCCCAAAGACAAGCAGATTCAGAAGTTGAGCCCCAGGCAGAGCTGAGCCAGGGAACGAGCGTGATGGAGAACCCGCTGGGGGGACATAGCAAGAAATGAGAGGAAATAAAATGTTGATTTCAGAAAGTGAAAGATAGGCTTCAGTAGAGTTAAAGCAACCGAGTCTGCGAGAAAAACCTTGGCCTTTACAGAAAGATTTGGAAAAAAAAAAAGAGTGCAAACAATTGAGAGTCTTACATCAGCATTAGCTGAAAGGCCAATCAGAGGAAGAAGTCATTACTCTAAGGGCAAACAAAGAGCTAGATTATAGTTTGCAAGTTTTTAGAGACATCTTGTGGTCTGAAGAAAATCATACTAAAAGAAAGAAGGGGAATCTTTTGTAACTGAGGACAAAATCCAACTTGCAAAGTATTAAGGCGGATGCATCATTATCGGTGGAGTTTTGCTGCAAGAGGGAGTATTGCACATCTGAAAAATATGGCAAAACCAGAAAAAAAAACTTAGGTTTTAACATCTCAAGACATCAGCCAGGAAATTAAAACTTGGCAACAAGCAGATCTTCCAAATTAACAATAAGTCATACCACTTAAAAGGCAATTTTACCATCTACTAAGAAATGTATGCACATCTGACTTTGAAATAATAATACATTTTATTTATAAAGTGCTTTTCATGACACTCAGAGACACTGTTCAATAAAAAAAGCAACAACATAAAATCAGATAGATATTCAACATTAAAAGACATTTTAAATAGCTGATTTTGAGGAGCGAAGTAAAGTGAAAAATGATTTAATTGCCTCGGCCTTCAGACAATACAAATTTTTGTAATTCTGTCGGAAAACAGTAAAAGTTTAGCCTGTTTTTATGGTTTTATGTGTGTGCAAACATCTGCTTTTAGATATGGTGGTTTATGTGGTGAGAATGAGGAATTTGGGAGAAATATCTAAGTGGAATATCTTGGAGACTTAAATAGTTTTGTAACCTTTTCTGGACTTTGTTTCTCATGAGTTCCTGAATTGTTTAAGATTGAGAAAAGACGTGTTGCTTTGTGACATCTCTTGTCCCACAGGCTCTGTCTAAGAGATTCATTGATTCTGGCAATAATCAGACCTGAGCGTTATTAGTAAAATTGAATCAATAACTAAAATGGGGTTAGTCACATATATAATTTTTTTTCTTGGCCACCATGTTTTTTCCTCCACAGCTCTGTCATTGTATTTAGATCAGTAACTGCCATGAGAGTAATTCCCATGTTAAACAATTACTCCACCTTCACATTCTTGCTCTATTTTCTGTTTATTTTTTCATCCATCCATCCATCTTCTAACACCCTTGTCCCTAGTGGGGTCAGGAGGTGCTAGTGTCTATCTCCAGCTACGTTCCAGGCGAGAGGCGGGGTTCACCCTGGACAGGTCGCCAGTCTGTCGCAGGTTTATTTTTTCAGCTGGAGTAAAAGAAGAAAAATTGTCATCACAGGCAGAACGTCTGTGAGACATTTAACTCAAATCTGTCAAAACACAAAAGTACGTCCCCGTCGTTTCACCCCTTGCAAACTGGAAGTGGAGGCTGTCAGAGACGGCAGAGGAGAGGAAACAGCGCAAACTAAACCCTAAAAACAGGCAGTCTCCAAACAATAAAACAATAATGCGGCAGAGGCAGAAGGTCAGACTAGAACAAGAAGCTAAACATCCTCTGAGCCATGGTTTGAAATTTAATCACACCTGCTTTTTTTTGGATGCGACTGTCCATCTTTCACAGGACAATCCCACACAAGTGAAACCCCAGGTAGATAACGGCTACATTCAGATTTTTCTTCAACAATAATTGAAACAGAAGCTGCAGTATTTACAGATTCTGTTATTCACAAAGATGGAACGCCACACACTTTGTTCCCATAACGTGATTTAGTTGCTTCTCTCGTCTTAGAGTTCAGGATGAAAGTTCATACATCCTCGTGACCAAAAATAACAGATAAAATTATTGTACAACTTGATTTTTTTTCTTCTTTTTTTTTTTAGCTAAATTTTAACGGAACAAACTCATATCTTTTGCCTTTTTTGGGGTGCAGCAGAGCACTCAGAGGACAGGCATCAAGGTTTTGAAACTGTCCTTGAAACCAATAGCAATAGCTTCAAGTGGAATGTGACACGTGTCTCGGGGGTTTGACGATATTAATCCATCTGCCAATCACCACGGGCGACCGGTCCACTGAGGAGCCCCGAGAGCGTTTATTAATTAAGACGCTGTCACGCTGAGCGTAGAAGTATTTGGTGCACAACAAGACAGTATCATTATCCCGGCCACTAGGCCTGCAGCTGAATGCTTCTATTATTCAAGTGACTTTCTTTTTTTCCCCCCCTTTATCTTGTTGTTCAGTGACATTTCAGGCAGGTTTATGTAGTAATGGCATCTGGCAGCAGGAGTTTTTCCATAACTGTAAAATAATAGGGTTGTAATGAACAAACTATTTCTGTTGCACGGACATTAATATTCCTCGCTGTTCCGGTCTGGATTGTCAAAGAGACGTTTAGGTGTCAATATTTCAGAGAAATGGAGTGTCTTTGATTGAAGATGGGATGTTGGAAAAGAACATGAACAGAGAACATTTGGACTAACAAATGCTAAAAAGAAAACACAAGAAGCTCTTGTAATAAACGTGAAGAACATCGAAAAACTGATTTATTGCAGAAATCCCATACTTAAAGTGAAACTGCAATAGATCAGTTTGAACACAGAGTGGTATGTTTCTAGTATTTTCATTTATTACGCAAGACCATAAGGAAAAAAATCTTTTTCGATATACTAATGTTGTGTTATGGAATTCCTGTTCACTGGAATAGGAATTAAGTGAGTCGATGAAATAAACTTTTGTTGATGATATTCTGAAATACATTAAAAAGTGGACAAAATAAATATTACTTTAACTTAAATTTATCTTAATTTAGTGCCAAAATCTAAAACAAAACAGTAACACTTTATTTGACGGATTGTGAATAAGACTGTCATGACACAGTCATCAACATGACATAACACCTGTCATGAACATGAGTAACTTTGTTACTTACAGAAGCGATACTGTTCAAGTGTCTTCTTTCAGTCACAAAACATGGAGGATGCAGCACACTGAGGGCAAAAACCTTAGTGTGAACCAACTGACTGTGCTTCTACAGTTGAAGTATATAAAGAATGATTTTAATGTGACTCTGTGACGGGGCCTCGGCAGAAAAATGAGGCTACCTTCCCCCCAAGGGTTTCTGTGTTTCAGCTGATAATTGAAAATAATGTAAAAATAGTCATGGACTGCGGACATGGGTTAACTCTCGGAGGACGGAGGACTAAGGTCAAACTCTCTCCTTTTACTTTTAATTTCCGTATGATTAATTAAACAGCCAGAGTTGGGTGGGGAACATGTTTTACATTTGCTGTTGGATGTTCTTCGTTGATTTCAAAAGTCAAATTGATTTAGTAACAAAAGAGCGTGGATTCCTGGGGGTGAAGGAAATTAGACGCAAGGGTTACACATAATAACGGTAATTACAGTCTGTCCCACATTAATGGAATGTGGTCTCTTGCCTTTCTTTTCGTAACTTTACATCTTCACTCTCCAGATCAAAGCTCTCTGAAACGGCAGAAATGAGTGTTCGTTCAGCCACGTTATTGACTCATCTCGATTGTCTGGGTTTCACTCATCAAAGTCGTTTTTAAAAAATACAAACTAACAAAATATTCTAATTAGTGTTTCAACCTCTAATCTTCCTTTCTAATCTTTAAAACCTTAAAATCTGTGATGCAGCCAAAGTAATCTTGCTTTAATTCCCTCAGTGATCAGCAAAATGTGTATCTAAGTAAAAGCTGCAATAGGATTACTTTCATAATGAGCATAACTACACAACAACACTGATCTCTTCCCGGTAATTGAATTAAAACATATGAAACGTATCCTTGATGTAGGCTTAAAATCTGTAACTTTTTTTATTCTGTCTCTGGAAATGTTTTTTTTTTAAGCCATGATTAGAAACTTCCATTCAAGTTGTTTTACTCTTGTTTCAATCTGCTTGATTATCAGAGTAAGAGGCTTTCACACAGTGTAAGCATCATAATTGCCAGACGGTGGAAGACAAACATGCACAATTTGCATCTGTAAAACCTAAACAGTGGCAAGGTTAGCAAAACTGAGAGAAGCGAGAATCTCAACATCAAACATTCCATCAGTTAGCCACATCCCACTGTTTTGCCTCTGTTCAGTTATGCCTCAGCTCAACAAGCCCTAAGGTGCTCTGTGGTATCCGTCACCTAGCCTGATTAGCAGCAGATGCTTTCAGCATTTAGGGTTTTCAAGTTCATTACAGCTGATGTTGTTTTGGATTTAAAAAAAAAAAAAAAAAGAGGACGTAAAAAGCTGAATCAAAACATTGCTTGGTTTGAGTAGAGTGTGGCGCCCCCTCTGGCCTGGACACAAGAGGCAGTTTTGTGCCTAACAGTCATACAGCCGTGTCTTCTTCTGTGGTGGGTCTGCCTGCAGCTGTTGTACCTTAGCTTGTCCGTGTTTAATTGGATAATGTTTGGGATACAAAGGTGACGCCCCAACACGATGCAGAAACACACACATGGTGTTTGTTCCACCACGGTGCTAGTAATCACTACCAGGGGGTTTTGAGGTCGTACCCTGTGATTTCCCCTATAAATGGCTGGTAGTAACAATGCGTCCGTTCCTCTGCAATGTCAGCAGAATAGGTCCTTCCATATTTGGACATGATTGTCCAAATATGGACAATCATGTCCATATGTGTGTGGCTTACAAAGTGTGTGGCTTTACAAGAATAATAGTAAAGCCACACACTTCTATGTTGATGTTTGAAGGCAGTCTTTGTGTGAAATAGCGACCCGATAGTCCTACTGGGTTGTGGAAATACATTGCTGTGAGAAGGAATTTAGCGCCTCATAGATTTGTCCTGTTTTAACTGTGACAATGAAAATTGAGTTCCTACATGATGACCTCATCTAGGGAAGCTGCAGTATGTAACTTCACAGTATATATATAAGTAACTTATATATAAGTTTTAAAAAAAAATTTTGTTATACCTGTCACCATGTCATGACAGTATAACATGATAGATAAAATCAGGCTCTTCTACCTTCTCCTCGTAGTCCCACAGCCATCTTCAGAAATACCCCCCTTCCTGGTCAGAAATAACCAATCAGAGCCAGGAGAAAGGTCTTAGCGCTGTCAATCACGCTGCTCAATGTGCTAAAAGTGATAAAACAACTCACTGTTACAGGAAAACTGCTTGTCCACCATGATCTGTGGCCATGCTAACTAGACTGAGCATTCGCAATGTGAGGAATTAGCTGTAGCATAGCAGAGAGCAAAGGAGAGGGCGTGAGCAACACGTTACACCAGAATGATTGACTGCGCTAAGACCCTCCTCTTGGCTCTGATTGGTTGTTTTTAGTTAAGTGGTGTATTGCTTAAGATGGCAGTAGGATCACAAGACAGAGACAGAAGAGTTAAATTTTTCAGCGTATTGGAGTATTGGTCTCATATTATACTATGGAAGTGTCAGTCAGATACGTAGGTACTTGAACAGAGAGAACAATGACTGCTGGAATAACTACAGTTCCATATCATTTGCAAACATTATAGTCGGGATGTTAAATGGATTTATAATGTAAGGTAGTTAGAATGTGTTCAGGAGTTTTGTACGTTGCTGTATGTTAGCTGTTAACTTGACAAAGTAGTTTAAAAAGGCTAAACTTTTCTAAGAAGTGGCTGAAAATTTAACCCCCAACATAAAACAGCAGCAGAATAATAGTAAAGCCACACACTTTCATCTTTTTGGTATTGTTTTGTGGCGCTATTAGTTTGTCACAGCTGGAGAAAATGCAGTTTGTTTTAACCAAATAAGCATCTGATAGATGTCATCGCCATGAAGAAACACTATTGCTATGCATAGTAAATAGTGCACAGAGATGCCGAGGGTGGTTGTTTATAGAACTCGAACGTTTCTTTCCACATGACAGACCAATGTTTCCTGCTTGTTGTTTCAGTAGACCGGTGTCTCTCATTCCAGGGACGGACAGCATCCCTCTCCGTGGTGTTTCCCACATCTTGTGAGTTAATGAATAGACTCCAGCATCCGGCTGACTAGCATTAAGTGGCTTTAGGAAATGAACAGCTAGGCCTTCTCGCCATCTCTTCCCCAGAAAATCAGTGCATACTTATTTAGCATTGGACCCATTGTGACAGAAATAGGCACAGAGTTGACAATTCGTCCTTCATTAGGCGATCCAGTTCAGATTTTCACATCCTTACGGCAGGGCACATAATGTCCTGAGCAGAGGTCAGCATGACCAGCCCGACCCATCAGCAGATATATAAAAGGCCTAATTAAAATTACTCAGCTCCTACCATTTGGCCAATTTTCCTGCTTTTACCGCAACCACTTCATCAAATTGACTGATGCCATTCATTATTGCCAGCTGTTTTAATTTTGTTGGAGATTGTTAGGTATTTCCAATTTGTTATAAAATGTGTAATATAAAAAAACAAAAAGCAAAACTCAAGCCCATAATGTCTGTGTGATTGACATGAGAAGTTATTCATACACTTTCAAGGTCTCTCAAGCATTTACTCCGCAACACTTCAAAAGCTTCCAGAACACACTGAGTGGGTGCATGATTAATGTCATTTACCGCTAACCATCCTTACTTCCTAACGTACGCACTGTAATGCACTCTAACTCTCTGCTCTCGTGGAGTTTAAAAGGCTTTCAAGTTGTTGTATTTGATTTCCACAGGATTTTTAATATGCCTGCTTTCCAGTGGCAAGCCACAAATGCCTGGGCCCCCGCTGCCTCGCATTAATGCAGCCTCTAAAGCTGTTGTGAGCCTGATTGAGCAGTCCATCTTACTGCTTTTTTTTTTCTTCTTTCTCCTCCAACATCTCTCAGGCTTAACTAATGCAGGCAAGGAGACATCAGACTTGTACAGATCATAGAATTGTATGCAGCTGCGTGTCGATCCCGGTGTGGTCGAAGTAGTGGTCACGCCGGTGACAGATTCAATGTGTGGACAGAGGTAGAATGGAGTGTAAAGGAAATAATGCTTTGTAAGTGGTTCGGTCTCCGACTTCCAGCGAGATCTGTCAAACTTTTGAAGTTGGCGAAAGAAAAAAAAACGAACTTTGCAATATCAACAGCCGCCGTAATCTACAAACACAGCAGACTGAGAGTTGCTAGCGGGAGCCGCTGCTGGGGTGAGATCCAAGGCAACTTCTGAATTGTCAGCTCAGACACACAAACAGGAACACGCGTACGCACAGACCCTCCCAATCCTTGTAAGATGTAGACTCACCTTCGGGCATAAGTGTCCCTCCTCTCCCTGGCTCACTCCCCCAAAATGTCTCTCTTCTCATGCAAACTGTAGCAGATAGACTTGTGGGGTTTATTGTCAAGATATCACAAAGACAAAGAGCCAGCCCCCTCTTGGGATGACTGAGCTTGATCAAAGCAAAGCTTTGTTCCAAGTCGAGATCACTTTTCAACTTCTTGAGCTAATGAACAGTTTATACAGCCTAATGAAGTCATCAGTGGCTGGCGAAAGTGACAGTGTTTTTGGTGTTACTAAACAGCACATTCTCAGAATAACATTGTTAAAGTATCGCTTTGCTAGGCGGCGGCGGCGGGGATGAAAAAGTGGGAAATGATTTCACACTCTATCTCCACTCCCATCACAAGAACAAGCATGTCAAGGATAATCAATGTTCGCGTGTCTTTGGATCATTTAGTTCCTCCCGTATGCCAGTCGGTTTATGAGAAAATGTCAGATGCAGAAATGTGCAGATGATCTGCCTCCCACATGCTCAGAGCTGTCGCTGGCTCCCCACCGCCTCCCCCAGCAGTCCACTTGGCCATAATGTTAATGTGAGACAAAGTATAACTGCAGTTGTCCATTAATCTAAGGTTGATCACCATTCATTAGAGGTGCATACGGGGAGCCCATTGAAACAGTCTCTGTGTTGTATTACAGCATATTACACAGCGGCTTGATAGCCGGGTTTACAAGAAAGCTGTGCTCATATTAATATAATAATTCTTATTCAGATCGGAACCTCCAGCTGTACCAAAATGAACAGTTGTTAGAACAGTAATTATAGTGAAAAACACATTTTATTTTGTAACTGATCCATTTAAAGTTCTATATGTGACAATAGATTATGATTATGGAAAGCAATGCCCTGTTTAGAGAATTAGCTGGTGCAGTTGACTGCATTAGTTTAAATTAAATGTTTAACTTTCCAACATGCTGACTGGAAAGTTAAACACAGATGTGACTTTGGACTAGCATAACCATGATAACATGATAATTGTAAAGACATGTTAAAGACCTGTTCATACTCCGCAAGAGCTTTGAAATGTTGAGCCTTCTTTCTTATGCCGCACATGTTGATATACGGTTTGGTATCTTTGAGGGTGGGAAACAACTAGGGCTGAAACGATTCATCGAGTAACTCGATTACAAAAAATCCTCGAGGAAATTTATCTGCCTCGAAGCTTCGCTA
>CAEGAG010081629.1:0-16625 GCA_903067065.1 Brachyrhaphis terrabensis | reverse complement strand
CCATGTATATATGAATAAGAAAATTAACCAGTGACAACTGGTTGGGTCATAATCAGAAAGCCAACATAAATATTGAATAGCACTGTTAAGACTCAGATATTCTCTTATGCGAGACATATATATTTATTTCACACAAAATTGTGTGCTTCATGTGCTGGTTTGCTAATTCTAATGAATATGGCATATATAGCTTATTAAAACCGAAGTTTTAGTCCCACAATCAAAATATTACACAACACCAAAAAAGAAAAATCAGAGATATGGCATCTTTGCCATCCTCTGAAGGCTACAGTTATCCTTGCTACTTGTGCACCTTGTTTTACCAGTTTTTCCTCCCACTTAACTTTCTTCTACAATGAGTGGGTACAGCTCGTTGACAGTTTTTTTTTTTTAACTTTTTGTGTGTTACCCTCATAGTTAAGAACAATTTTCCAGTCAGCACTTTTCCCTATGATAGTGTAGACCATAACATTTCTACGTTAAAAACCCTTTTCAGTTTATATTTTTCTGATCATAAACCAATATTATCAAAATGAACATCAGAAATATTACTTTGCTTTGCTTGTGGAATGATATATGTTATGTATGAGATTCGCATTTTTGATCAAATTAGAACAAAATAAATTAACTTTTCACTGCAGCGCTGGAAAGCTCCATCAGTAAAAGGAGTGGTGCTGTGGGCCATTACTCCTAGCATCTGTTAGGCAATTTCAATATGTTTTTACATTCCTGCTATTATTTGTACATCCCTGTAGTTTGCACTGTTATTTCCACTTCTTGTAGATTGTCTGCTGTTGTTTTATGCACGAATATGCATACAGTCAAAAAAAAAAAGAAGCCCAGCTCAGTTGCACATTTCTTAAAATCAGAGTATGCTGTTTTTATTAATTGCCTAGTTTTTTTCTTATGCTGTAAATTACTCACTGTATGGTTCTGATTTTGGTTTCTTAGTTCTGATATATTTTTATTACTATGTTAATCTACATGCTTTGCCTTATCTGCCTCTTTGCTGCTGGTACACCTGAATTTTTCCACTGAGGTGAAATAAAGGTTATTTCTGTTCTAAATTAACTTACTGAGATGCACCTGGGATTGTGCAGCCCTACTTCAAGCAGGGGTTCTAGTTTATTTTTCAAATAAGGAACTCAAAGTACAAAGTGCAAATGGATTAACTAGAAGTGACGTCGTCCTTGAAACAAATCCTCCTTGCGAAAAGCAGGTAAGCAGGAAACAAAGTACAAAACTTATGTGAAGAATATGGCCTCAAGCTCACCAGCTTGAAGCTAAAGTGTCTAAAGAAGCAGAAGGAGGCTGGCAGTGTGATGGCCATACGTTAGTGATCCAACCTGAACAGCACCTTACCTTGAAAACCCAAGACCTGAAAGGTTGGTTTGGTCAGCTTTCAGGAATCCAGTCTTTGTACTTTACCTAACCTGCTTTTCAATTTATAATTTAATTAGCACAAGCCTTGTACCTTACTAAAATACTTTTTCTTTAAAAATATCCAGCTATTTTCATTTACTTTAATTTAACCCATTACTATGGAGGATTAAAACACAACAAACTATTTAACAATCACTTACTTCACAAGACCTCTCCATCCAGAAACGTAATGTTCGATGTAGATTTCTTTTTCTGGCGATAGACACGATTTAAAACTGTCCAGGACTTCCTGCAGACAGAATTTCTGGTTCTCCGAATCTGCCATTGTGGGTTTTTTCACTATCAAGAAGCGAACTAAATAAATAAAAGGTAGCTGTTTAACAGAGACCGACTCTTGGAAGAGGAGTCAGGTGTAAAGGGAGCGAGTCAAATGTCGAACACATTACCGGTGAGAAAAGCTCAAAGGGATGGTCATAAAATTCGTCATTTCGGTTTTTCTGCAAGTTATTCCTGTTCTTAAATCCATACCTACTGCGCAGACTCGAACCGGAAAAGTCCCGGAAATTGAAGAAATGCCTTCAAGATAAAAGTGTTAAGTCAGACGCCTGATTTACTTTTGTAATTGAAAATACGTCGACAATCCAAACAACGCACATGTTCTAAATGTTATTTACACATTTATGTGCAAGGAATATGGAAGAATAATCACACTTACATGAATTTTGGTTCAACATTATCAATCAAAACTAAAAGTAAATCGTGCTGTATTAACTTACAACGTTTTGCAGGAAGCCTCTTTTGTAAAGTGGTATAAAGTTTTAAAGTATTCCTCGAATTGCGATTTTTGAGGATGCTGTGAGAAGAATCTTTATTTTTGAAAGCCTTTATTTTGGAAGCGCTTACCGGAAGTTCAGTTGTAGCCCCCTAGCTTAATGCTTCTGTATGAAGCGCATGCACAAGTTTCAACAAGCATTTTTTTCTCATTTACTGTGTTTTGATAAACTATTATTAGAACGTTAGCGGCATTAATCATTAGTCTACAGAATCCAGCATCGGGCAGATGATACAAAATGCCTGAAATAAAAGTAACACCTTTAGGTGAGTACTGTAGCCTCTTATTCCGAGGCTAAGCTAGTTCCGTCAACATTACATCTTTAGCTTCAATTTAACAACTTTAAACCTGCGCATAGCGTTTCACTCTATTCCAGCAAAGCTTCGGGATTTTTTTGTGCATGTGTATTGATAATAAAATGATTGTTTTCAACATTTTCACTCACTTTTTTTTTTTAAGCATAATTGTGTTTGTAGATTCTCAATTTCTGTGTTCCCTATCCAAGGTGCTGGACAGGATGTCGGTCGCAGCTGCATCCTCGTGTCCATCGGAGGCAAAAACATCATGCTGGACTGTGGGATGCACATGGGATACAACGACGATGTAAGTGAATCTAAAAAATATAAATACATGTGTGTATCTATTAAAAGTTCAGGCCTGTACCGAGTCGACACAAGGTCAAATTTATATGTTGATTTAAAACTTTCAAAACACTTATTGGTACGGTACCATTGTAAAAGGTGTAAAAAGTCTTTGAATAAATTCATATTTTACTTTTATCCATAAAAGGTACGTTGTGTAGCTTTTATAAATAGTTTTTGATGGTCAGTGTTGTAAATAAAGTAATTTTGTATGTCAAAGTTTTTCCTTCTATCTTCTTTGAAGGGTGTTGTTTAGTCAAGCTAAATGTCCACATAGACATGAAGTACATGGTATATGGGCAATGACTGTTTTTTTTTATTCCAGAGGCGTTTCCCAGACTTTTCCTACGTAACACAGAACGGACGTCTGACAGACTTCTTAGACTGCGTGATCATCAGGTTTGTTGTGTTTTTCTTCAATGCTCCATTCTTAAACATTCACACAACCAATCTGTGTGCTCACCTTGTTCCACCTGTTCTGATGCTCAGCCACTTTCACCTGGACCACTGCGGCGCCCTGCCTTACATGAGCGAGATGGTAGGCTACGACGGACCCATCTACATGACCCATCCCACCAAGGCCATTTGTCCCATTTTACTTGAAGATTTCCGGAAGATCACCGTTGACAAGAAGGGAGAAACCAACTTCTTCACCTCGCAAATGATCAAGGACTGTATGAAGAAAGTGATTCCTTTGAACCTCCACCAAACTGTCCAGGTGCCGCGCTGATGTCACACTTTCGGATGACTTTATCTAATCCCATCTTGTTCTGTGCCAGATGCTCGCCCTGTTTGATGGTGAATCAAGCTGTTTCTGTTGTCCTCCTGGCAGGTGGATGATGAGCTGGAGATCAAGGCGTACTATGCAGGCCACGTTCTGGGAGCTGCTATGGTGCACATCAAAGTGGGATCAGAGTCTGTGGTCTACACTGTGAGTGTAAACAAGTTTGCACTGTGTCACAGCGGGTGATTGTAATGACTGCAGCCTGAGAGAAATCTCTTTATCTGTTTTAGGGAGACTATAACATGACACCAGACAGGCATTTAGGGTAAGTTGCCGTTGCCATTTTTCACCAGTGGTTGTAAAATGTTGCTTTACTGCAATTCAGCGCAATCCTGCATAAATAAAGCATGAAGCAGATATGAAGAGAGAGGCGAATGCCTTACTCGTGTCAAAGGGAGCCTAGCAAACTTATTTTTAATTAAATTCTCTTATTTCATGGAGGACCAAAGCTGACATAAGAAATAAAAGCATAAACATATATTTAGTTTTTCCTTGTCCGTGTGCATCTTTATGTTAATGAGGAGAGTTGCCTACTATGTCCAGCTCCTACTATTGGCCAATAGAGCTTTGGAACCAACGTCACTGCGTAAGACGTTGTGGGGTGTTTATGTCTCGCACAGTTGCTTGGTGCCATCTTTACAGGCCACAGGCCAAAACAAACTTTATCTGAAACAGGAGAGTGAGTCCTGAAACATAAGGTTGGGTCCACTGCCTTATTAGATAAAGTTGTTTTTGAGAGCCAGTTTTTCCTGTCAAACAGGTCAGACCCAAACAAATGAAGGGCTTTTTTGTTGAGCTTTTTTGTTTGCTGTCGCAGTGGAAAGGGAATTGCAAAGGGAAACAAAAAACTGAAGAGAAGAGAACTACTAGTGCAAGAAGAGTTTTAAAGTGTTAAAATAAGTCTTAAACGATAGCAACATTTCATACATCAGTGTAAAATCATAAAAAAGGAAGAAAAAAAAGTTTAATTTCTGTGAGAATTTATGACCCTCAATTTTTATTGGATTTTATGAAAAGTTATGATCAAAATTCACAAAGTATTGCTTAAGTTTAGCCTTTTTGGTGGTGGGAATAAATATCTCCCAAATTGACTTTATTCTGGCAAAAAGTCAAATATGTTACTGTAGAATATGTTTTTACTGTTAAGAACTCAAGAAAGAATATTTTTCCTCTTGACAATAAGGGAGAATATTATATTTTTGATTTCATATTATATGCAGGATTTACAGCCTAAATATACTGAATTATTATTTTTTATAAAACAATTCATTGTGTTTTTAGCTATCAAACAGATGCTGTACAAGTGGTAGATATTTGCCATTATGAATTACATATAAAGTTGGGTATTTTGTATGCAAAATTAAGCATCATTTGCATAACCCACCGCTAGATGGCGGTGTGTTTTATATAGAGTGTTTCCAGTGCATTCCTTGATGTATGTAGAATAGTCTATAAAGGGTCAAAATGTTGATTATTTTTCATTTTGTTAATGGAAAACATCAGCTAACAGACTGTTTGTAATTTAAAAAAATCTATTCTTCCCCAGAAAAAACCTTGTGCGATAACTAACACTTGCTACATTGTTAACATGACTGAAAAAAAATTTAATTCTGGGTATGTTTACATTATAAAGGTTGAACATTTGTAAAACTGTGATCCAGTTTACAAACATACAAAACTGTATCAGCAGTGAAATCATCAATCTAAAGACTGGAGCACAAATGGCAGCTGCAGGCTTGTTGATAGTAGCACAGCTAGACGCAGGGAAGGTAAATGAGGTTTTTATTCCTGGAAGAGAAACTGTTGTGATGCAAAAAATGCAATCTGAAATTATGCATCTACACATTATCACATCTGATTTGTTGCTCAGGAAATACTTTTTGAAACGAAAAAAGAGGCTTCAGTTACAGCCAGATGCTAACAGTAAAAAGAAATAACGATGTTGAAATTTATTGGTAAAAACAGCTTTGTTTGTTCTGTATTGTAAGTAGAAATAAAACATGCTAAAGTCTAGAGTGATTGTGCAGCCGCTACATTTTCAACATTGTTTGTTTTTTTTCTAGCGCTGCTTGGATTGATAAATGTCGTCCTGACATCCTAATATCAGAATCTACTTACGCCACAACTATCCGTGATTCAAAAAGATGCAGAGAAAGAGACTTCCTGAAGAAAGTTCATGAAAGCATAGAAAGAGGAGGAAAGGTAAAAATGAAATCTATTCTAATTCAGTATTTTGTTACTGAATTAGAACGTTGTATGACATTTCTGCTTTAAAATTCCCCAGGTTCTTATTCCAGTTTTTGCCCTGGGACGTGCACAAGAGCTTTGCATCCTGCTGGAAACATTTTGGTATAGTTTACTTTCAAACGCAGCATCAGTGCTTGAAGCATTTTTACACATTTATATCAAAGGAAGAAAATAAGAAAGCAGGGGCAGTGATGTGTGGAGATAATTGCAGCCTGTTCCCTGATATCAAATCCAAAGCTTTTTTTCTGTCAAATGATTGTTGACATTCCAGTTAAATAAAATAAAAGCTCTCAGCATGAAGCAATTACTTCCTGACTGCAACACAAAAAAGCAAGGATTCTGTCTCGACAGCTCATTATATAAGATGCATTCATTTTATTAGGCCTGAAAGAATAATTGCATGATATTAACATTTTCTGTTCACTAATTGGGCTGCCTTTAATTCCCTCTTTCCACACTTCCACACAGGGAGAGAATGAACCTAAAAGCCCCGATTTACTTTTCCACTGGGCTGACAGAGAAAGCCAATCATTACTACAAGCTTTTCATAACATGGACCAACCAGAAGATCCGAAAAACCTTTGTACAGAGAAACATGTTTGAATTTAAACACATCAAGGCCTTCGATCGCTCCTATGCAGATAATCCTGGGCCAATGGTGAGTTGGCTTTTCTCCCTAGATGTTAAAGTTTCAAACTGCTGCAAAGCTTTTAAGATAAGCCTGTTCTTTCAGGTGGTGTTTGCCACACCGGGTATGCTGCATGCTGGCCAGTCTTTGCAGATATTCAAGAAATGGGCTGGCAATGACAAGAACATGGTGAGTCTTTTATGCAAAGGAAAATCTATTTATGTTCCTAAAGTCCTTATTCCAAATTTCGTACAAAGTTTACTTCATTCACACATTTTATGATCCCCTGTTTGGAAACCTTGTCCTTAAGAAGAAAAAGTTGTAAACAATAAGCGCACCTCTCATCCAACGTCACACAAGACACAAACAATACATTTGCTGCAGTTAAATTATGTATTTTATGTAGCTTTTATGTAATTAATTTACAGTTTAAAATTACCTTGTCGTTTATTGATATGTATATACAAATGTTTAGCATGAAGAGGAGTGGTTGGGAACAAAAAAATCTTTGAAATGATACAGCACTCTACTTCATTATACCTTGACAGCTTATTATATTTTATTATAAAATTGAGCTATTGTCTTTCGTTTCTTCAGACAAGATTTGTTCTGTAAACAGAAAATGTTCCATTTGTTTTGTTCTGATTTTTGGTGTTTTTAAACTGTTTGATCATCTCAAATTATAAATGCTATTTCTTTTAATAAATTCTTTTTGCAGATGTGTTGGTAATATTTCTTTACGTATTTTGAATATAACTTGCAGAATCTAGTAGTCCACCAAATCATGAAATTGTATACATTTTAAGCTGTAAAACACTAAGATAGGTTAAAAGCACATTTTAAGCACATCAGTTTCTGTAATGATGTTCTGAAACAGGACAGCAGTATGGTCGTCTGTTTCCTAATCACACCAAATAATGAACATTTTCCCATTGCTTTGATCATGGTGGGAGCGACTTGTTTTCAGTCCATCAGTTTGAAATTATCTGTTTTGAAAAAAATGAAAGGACCTTATTTTTATTTGTACATGGTAGCACTAGGAAGTTTTCTATCCTCCTTAACTGACACTACTGAATGATAATTAAAGAAAAAAATTCTCTTTAAAGGTGATCATGCCTGGGTATTGTGTACAAGGGACTATTGGTCATAAGATCCTTAATGGGCAACGAAAACTGGAGATGGAAGGAAGATCAACGGTAAGATTTTTCTGATTATTTTCTTATTTAAAAAGAAACTGAATTATTTGATTTGCTTTTTTATGTATTTCTAATATTTCAGCAAGTAAGTGTAAGTGGTTAAATGAAAAATATGCAGAATGTGTTTTGGGTTTTTTTCCGACTAATTGCTCAATTGTCAGAATAATTTATCACTAAATTAACCATAAGCTGCAGCCCTAAATAATTAAGCTTGTTAATCTTATGGTCGGTTTTTCCTGCATCCACATCTGTCTGTGATCGCTGCAGTTGGATGTGAAGCTGCAGGTGGAGTACATGTCCTTCAGCGCACACGCTGATGCAAAGGGCATCATGCAGCTTATTCGCATGGCAGAGCCTCGCAACATGCTGCTGGTGCATGGCGAGGCTGCAAAAATGGAGTTTCTCAAGGGAAAGATTGAACAGGAGTTCAGTAAGTGCTGCTGAAGTCACAGCCTCAAACATTTGTTATTAATCTATTGTTTTGTTGTTTTGGGGCAGAAGGGATTTCCAGCCTGGTTAATTCTAAACTCTTTAAATGGCAGGTATAGACTGTTACATGCCAGCCAACGGGGAAACGGTGGCCGTGACGACGAACCCCAGCGTTCCTGTGGACATATCGCTCAACCTGCTCAAGAGGGAGATGGCTCTTGGAGGTTAAGTGTTATCTAGTGGTTTTTGTCCATCCGGCTTTTTGTCATACTTTACGCTTCGTGCTGCCTTCGTACAGTAACTTGACCCAGATCAGTTGGCATGATAAGGTCGACTAAGTAAATCCGAAACGGCTTAACTACTGAATGCATGAAAGGTTTTCCTGATGTCATTTTATTATTGTGGTTGGGTAATTCTTTGATTAGAAATTTTAATAAAGCCAAAAATTTGCTTAATTATTTACATGACATAAATGATCAAATCAACAATATGTGTCCTCCATTTATTCATAATCATCACCCTTATTAAAGACACTAGTACCTAAAAAATAGGTATTTAATGAAGTTATTAATTAAAAATTATCAATACTATTAATGAGGATTTTTATGTAATAACCCATCTTATACTGCAGTAGCATATTTTCACTGTAGAAAATGCATTCATTTAAGTTTTTTTCAGTGTGTAATACCCCGCAATAAGAAACTATAGTTTTTCTTTTAGGTATGAGAATTTTGAAAGCCATGGAAAAATTTTCTGTTTTGTTTGGTGTAGAGCTGCAGCCAACGAGTATACTTTAAAAAATGTTTTCTAGTTTATTTGTTAAACTCTATTGTATATATATTTTTTTCCTTTTTTTAAAGGCCCTCTACCTGATCCTAAAAAACCCCGCACCATGCATGGAACCCTCATCATGAAAGAAAATGTAAGTTTTCATAGTTTTGGATCAACTGGTTTGTCAGGAATATCTTACCACTAAAACACAGCAGAACTGCAGTAAAACCTGCTTTCGTATGAGTTACAAAAGCTGTTCAGTTTGTACTTTAATGCTTTTTAAAAACGTATTTATTTTAATTGTCAGACACAGCGATATCAACCTAAGTAAGATCTCTGTTGTTGAGTGTCCTGGAGGAGGGAGATACTATTATATTAAGACATACAATAGTGATGGATTTCAGAAAATGTAATAATAGACCACCTTGTGTTGTTTTGTAGTATTACAGTTTTTAATGAACTATACAAAGTATAAAAGGTTCAAATGAGTGTGTTCTCTCAGTTTCCATACATATTGTTGTTGCTAAAATGAATTTTTTCAGTTTCCTTGAAAGTTGAAAATTTTCAGAAAGATTTAGAGTCACAGCCTGTCTTCCAGAGTTTTTTTTTTTACCATAAATTTGCTTAAGGATTATATCTTAATGATTTCAGTTGTGTTTACATTTAAAATGTCCGCTGTCATCAGGATACAGATGCAAATTGCAAATTGTATCCAGCTGTAATTAAAACACTGTCAGTTTCTCTTGCCTATTAAACCGACATCTGAGTGCATCTGTTGTTGCTCTGCTTATGACATTCTGTTGCATTCATCTCATTACTGTTTTTTTTTTTTTTTATTATTTTGTTTTCTGGTGTCTTTTTGCTGCAGAGCTTGAAGCTGGTGTCATCAGAGCAGGCCCTGAAAGAGCTGGGCCTCAACGAACATCAGTTACGCTTCACCTGCCGCGTGCAACTCCAGGACCCGCACAGTGACTCCGACACGCTCCACAGAATCTACACACACCTCAAGAGGTCAGAGCACTCCTCACCTTACCACCTCCATCTCATTCTGCTTTATGTTGCATTTCATCCTCATCTTGAATGTTTTGTTTTTGGTGTTAGTGTGCTAAAAGATTACACCATCCAGCACCTTCCTGATGGAACAGTCATGGTGGAATCCATTGTTATAAAAGTCTCCTCTTCGGCCGAAGATGCCAACGCCAAAGTCCTGCTGCTGTCTTGGAGTTATCAGGTACAGCTGCGTCATTTTATTTGTCATTCCTATATCAGACCAATAAAAAACTATTTTTAATATATAGAAATGTGGCGTTAATGAAAAATCTGTCTAATAACTGCTTAAAGAAAAGGTTTTAATCCGACCAATGAAGCTCATCAAAATGCATATTCTAATTTATTGAATATGACTGTACAGAAAGAGAGCAGGGTTTGTTTGGATGTTTGACATTCTTGAAAATCTTTGAATTTCAATTCTGTGCAGTTTTCAAAATGTAATGTTTGATTAAAAGCCTAAATTTGTCAAACTTTATTTACAATTAAAACCAGATGTTTAATATTAATATATATTTGTTAATATTAACATATATTAATATATATACGGTATATATTTTATTCCCACTCTCTGAAGTTAAATCAGACCAAATTTCTTTTGTTTAAGGTTAGTTAGAATTATCAAAATGATTTATATTTGCTAAATGCCAGAAAACCTAAGAAAATTCTTGAAAAGTGCTTGAATTTTACTGTGGGGAAAAGTGTATGAACACTGAGAGACATCTTTTGCAGTGTCCCCTCCAGCAGTTGGCGCCCTGGGCCATCACCTACACGGCCAATGTCAAGAGAGCACTAATGTAGCTCTCTTGACTTTGTTGTCTTTGTTGAAGTGCACAACAAAGACAAAGTTGCAAGAGGTGCACAGTCAGCAGGCGATCACTCTGATTTGCACGTGCCTTAACCCTCCTACACAATTTATAATTGGGACAGTCGTAGGAAAAACTACATTCAGATGATTTTGGTGTTTTGCTATGCAGTTTTACTTTTCCAAAATGTTGGAATTTTCAAGAGGAAATATGTTTTTTTGCAAGAATAACAACCTTGTTGTTGGTGTTTGAGAAGTATACAGAACAAATACAAAATGATCAAATTGAGGCCCTCACTGTCATTTTGGTTTAAAGCAGGAGGGGAAATAAATATAGATCTAATCAAAGTCCTCTGTTCAGTTCTTCGAGGTTAGTTCCTGTTATTGTCATGAATCAAATGCATATAACGATGGATGCGCCTTTGCTAATCAAAACTGAGGCACATATATCTTAAAGGAATGAGGTGTTAGCGTTAGGAAGGAGAGGCTGAGATTTGTCCAAAACTCTGAACATTCAAATAAAGCAATATAGCCATGAAAGCAGCAGCAGTAGGCAATCAATCGAATTAGTCTGTCCAGAGCTTAAGATTAAGAGTCAAACACATGAACAGTTTCATTTTTGCCATGTGCAGTCTTGAGTTTACTCTGTGACCATAATGCAGAAAGAGAATGACAGTCTTGTGGAAAAATGGCACGGATGCTGATGGGTTTAACTGTACGGAGTGAAAGTAGTTGTGTGGGTGGACAGAATGAAACAGGGGGCTTTGTGAGTAACAAAAATTAAACAATGAAAGCAGAAGGTGGAGTTTCCGTGGTCTCCTGCGTTCCACGCACAATGCAAATAAATGGCAAGGGGAAAATAGAGAAACCTGATGTTGTTTTCTACCTTATGTATGTAGGTGTCGGCTATGAAGATGGTTCCTTGAATATTTTTTATGAAATGTGAAAAGTACATTAGGAAAAAGTTTACTTATTGGATTTTTTATTTGTGCTTCAAATAAATAAATAATTTTGACTAGCAATACAAGTTTCTTTTGGTTTTAACAGTGAGTCATATGAATGATTTAGACACACTAACAAATATTTCCAGCTTATTTCTGTAAATGTAGATATTTATGGCTTATAGACTATGACTGCTAACAAACTGAATACTAATAGAAATTGAGATTAACCTTTATGATGTCCATTTTAAGAGACTATAAATTCTTCTAGGTGTATAACATTAAAATCTCTTTTTGTTGTTTGTCTGTTTTGTTTCCAGGATGAAGATCTGGGGAGCTACCTATCATCTCTGCTCAAGAAGGGCCTTCCAACTTGACTGTTTTCATCTTGATTATTATGTAACTTGGAAAGATTTGACTCTTAATGGAAAGTTTCCATCACCTGCTCTTCAGTGCAGAAAATGTCAGTCGTCTTCTTGTCAACGTAAATAAAGCTGCTTCCTTTTTGTTAGCAGAAACACTTAACAACTACAAAGGCTCCATTCCCATTGATCAAATGACTGAAACTTCCAGAGAAATTCAGATTTTGATTATTTTATTTTTAAATTTGCCACCACTATATACAATTTTACAGAAAGAGCTTCATTTTTTAATATTGTACCTATTTATCCAGTGTTTGAGTTGTGTATTTACATTGACACTAGTTGTAAAATGTGTGCACACCCCTGTTTAAAAGAGACCTTAATGCATTTACATACTTTCACTATCAATGTGATATGTTGTTATACAACATATCCTGTGCAATTCAGTTGAAAAACAAACCCATTAGTTGTAAAATATTTAAAAAAATAAAGCTGAAGTTCTGCGTTTCATAAGTTTGTGCATTTGTGTTGAATTTATTTTAGCTGTCAGGTTGGATAAATTTACACTTGCCTTCAATGTTAAGCAATTTATTTAACCTTGTAGAAGGGATAATAAATAAATGTAAAAGTACATTACAAAATTTGGATGTCTTTCTAAAATTTACCAAAAGAGAAGATGGAAACGGGTCAGGTAGGTAAGGTGTGGCATATAGCAACAAAGAAGGAGTTGCAAAATATTCATCAACTTCTTGTTTTACTTATGACAGAAAACATCTAGGCTTTGGGAGAATTTTCTATGGCCCAATGTGTCGCTACTAAAAAGGTGATTTGATGCAGAAACGTTGCCAAATCAAAACCCCGCAATACCCACAATGGAACATGGTGGTGGCATCGTAATGCTCAGGGGTTACTTTTGTTCAGACGGAACAAGAGTGTTCATCAGAGTGGATGATGTAACCAAAAAGTGTGTGTCAGAAATCTCAAGATGAAGAAGGGTAGAACTGAGCCTGAAAGAAAATCTGTGGATAAGAGATCTCCTCATAATCTGACTGATTTCAAGATTTTATTATGCAATAAGTCACTGTTGACTGTTTTTCAATTCAAAGAATACATTAAAGTTAAAAGGTTTTAGTATGCATTCACACCAGCCATGTTAAGTCCTATTTGATCATACTCTAGTTCTTTGTCCCAAAAGTTTGGTTCATTTGGGGATGTGTGAATGCACAATCAAACTCTAATTCGGACCAAAAAATCAAACTACGGTCTGTCTATAAACCTGGGTCTGGGTTTGGTTGAAAGTGAACTGTGGTGCTGTTCAAATGTGAATGCTAAGTGGACTGGAGACCACCCCAAAAGTAGTGCAAGATGATTGCATGTGTCTAGCAGTAGGATAAAAATGGTTCATAGTTTATTACCAAAAACAAAATAGAAAGCTTGATAACACTAAAATCTGACACCATTCCATTTTTGTTTGCATTTTACGAATAAGGGAGTTGCAGTCATGTCTTCAGAGGTTTTTGTGTTATTACCTTCAGTGGTTCTTGGTGCAGCAGCACCACAGACAAGGAGCTAAAGGGGTTTTTTCTAATAGTTTGGTTCATTTCTCACAGTGCAGGGTGAAAGTAAACCACACCAGCTGAAAATGTAACTATTGTTGCTACTTTGGTCTCCAGTCGAACTAACTCTACTAATCTATCAGGTGTGAAAACCTTTTCATTTTTATATCACAAAGTCTTTGCATTTTACAGGGTTCTCTGTACGGGTGTCATTATCTCCTTCAGGTCACTTGAGATGGTGTAAACGCCCCTTCTCCTGCTCACTATCCCCCAAAGCCATGTCCTTTTTAGGTGCTCCCATCTGAAGTGGCTGGTGGTTATGTAGTAGAGCACAGGGTCCAGGCATGTATTGAGGGTGACGAGCGCCATGGTAACTCGTCTGGCGTTGTAGATGGAAGTCCGGACGGAGCAGTTCTGGATGACCTCCAGGCGCTGAAGAAGGTGCAGGAGGTAAACCACATGGTGTGGCAGGAAGCAGAACAGTGTGATGGCCAGGATGGCGTAGATGACCCTCATAGCCTTCTGAGCTGTTTTGGTGCCGATCATGGAAATGCGTTTGGCTGCCAGCGGGTAGCACACCAGGATGATAACGGAGGGCATCAGGGAGCCAAAAACCAGACTGACTATACTGTAATTCCTCAATCGGTCGTTCCACTCTCTGGTGGCGAAGTTTTCAAAACAGCTGTGGTCATCCCCTCTCTCCAGTGGACCCATGAGGATGAAGACCAGTATAGCCACTCCACCAAAACACCACAGCGCCACACTTACCAGCAGAGACCATTTTGGATTCCGCATTCTCAGGTAGGCGTGTGGATACACCGTGGCCATGTAGCGGTCCACGCAGATGCAGGTCATGAAGCAGATGCTCATGTAGATGTTAGCATAGTACAGAGTCCCAGTGAGTTGACAGGCGAAGTCTCCAAACTCCCATTCGTTCTCATGGAGGTGGTAGTGGATCCGCAAGGGCAGCATGCAGAGGATGATGATGTCCGCCGCGGCCAGGTTGCTGATGTAGACACTGAAGGCCGTTCGAGGACTGATCCGGATGGTGAAGACATACAGCGCCACCAGATTTCCCGGAAGGCCTATAATTAAAGCCAGGATGTAGACCGTTGGGAAGAGATAGTACTGGAATTCTGCTTTAGGGTCGGTGCAGTTTGTCTGGTTCATCATGGGAGATTGTGATGGATGTCTTTGTTTATGTTCAGCTCAGTTTTTTTAAAGAAAAAAATACTGTAGGTTGATTTTCAGAAACCAACGTCTCCTGTGAGGGAAACGAGAGATTTATTTCCATTCAGTTTTTCCATTATTGCTTTCACACAACTAGACCAACCCATTGAAAAAATATAAACTACTGATTATTTATTCTTAGATCATCTTACATGGACTCCACAAATAAAGTCCAGGTTACATTTATTCAAACATAAAAAAGGATGTGATTGTATTTTCAGGTCCATTTGAGGACTTGCAGTAGCGGTAAAGAATGAAGTGAAACGAGGCTGGAAAGCACGAGCCACAGGAGTAAAAGACAGAATGTTACTCCTAAATAACACTGCTTAGTCCTAAATAAGCAATGTTATTTCAGATATATGTTGAAATACTTTTAACGTTTTGCACAAACTTTAACCCATAGTTAATTGACTTTATCAGATCTACCACGTTGTCACATGTTTAACAAACACCTCTGTTTGTTTGAGGCGACATTTAAAACATAAAAAAAATTGAGTCATAAAGTTACTTACTCAGATTTTTAAGACCGCCAGATCCATAAAGCTCGACCGCAGCTTTTAAAAAACGTGATAAGACCTGCTGCTTCTCTAAGCGCAGTGTGAACATAAGCTGCTGCTTTGTTTTTTGGTGCAGCTTCCTGTTTCAATGTGTAGATGTACTGTGATGAGTGGGAAGTTAGAGTGTCTGAAGAGGCTGTCAGCCACCCACAGCAGCTTAATGGCATGTGTTTTGTTTCTAATTTTATTTATAGCATAACTGTGTTCTAAAAGTGACCAGAGGACATCTCAGTTCATATTTAATGAAAATTAAAGATAATTTTGAGAGAAAACATCGATAGGAAAATTATTGTCTATATTGTTTTGTAACCTCTATATTTTATCTGATAAAATATATATTCTTCTTTTGCTCGCTGGTAAAGGAAAATCTTCACTTTTAATACTTTGTGGTTAAATTAAACATCGAGAAGCATTCATGAAGTTATTTAATTCAGAAATTCATGGTAAAAAAACCCCAAACAAATGCACCATCTTCACTTCTTCTCACGGACAAATTCTAAAATTGGAGAGATCTGTTATTTTCACATCATAAAAAATAAATGATTTCCATTTTACTACGCAAACTAAGTATTTAATGCAATTGAAAAACAGAACTTAATATTTGTTACAGAAACCTTGTTTAAACAGATCTTCTCTAGACCTTTTGGGTCTCTGAGCTTTCATTGGGTAACATTGAGTTTCAGCTCTTTCCAAAGATTTTCTATTTGGTTCAGGTTTGGAAACTGGCCACTCCAGGACCTTAAAATGCTTCTTATTAGGCCACTCTTTAGTTGTCCTGGCAGCGTGGTCATTGTCATCCTGGTAAGCCCCGCATCTTCAATGGTCTTACTGGTCGAAGGGGTTTGTGGCCCAGTTTTTTTCTCTCTTCAATATGGTGCAGTTGTCTGGTCCCCTATGCAGAAAAGAACCTTCCAAAGCATAATGTTTCCACTTTTTTTTTAAATGAAAGAACTTTGCTTTAAAACTTGCATACTTTCTTTTGGATATCTCTTATTTTCATTCATCATTAGTGTGGAGACATTTATGCATCTTTTTAAAGTATATTAATTTTTTTAAATAGGATTGCCAGAACTTTAACATTTTGACTGGAGGGATCTGAAGTATAACCAGAGGTGGGGACTCGAGTCACATGACTTGGACTCGAGTCAGACTCGAGTCGTTAAAATCACGACTTGAGACTTGACTTGAAAAAATGCTCAAAGACTCGGACTTGACT
>CAEGAG010081624.1:0-47903 GCA_903067065.1 Brachyrhaphis terrabensis | reverse complement strand
TGTTAGCTAGTTAGGAAACAAGGGACTGTTAGCTAGTTAGGAAACCAGGGGGACTATGTAACCTAGTTAGGAAACAAGGGACTGTTAGCTAGTTAGAAAACCAGGGGGACTCTGCTGGCTAGTTAGGAAACAAGGGACTGTTGGCTAGTTAGAAAACAAGGATTTCTAGCTAGCGTGACTCTAGAAAATGGGGCTTTCTAGATAGCTTGACTCTGTCAGCTAGCTAGAAAACTGGGGGACTCAGTTATCTAGCTAGCTAGAAAGCCCCGTTTTTTAGCTGGCCAGTTAGAAAGCCTACATTAAATTGGACTATCTAATTTTGTTTAAGTTAGCTTAGCATTTTTAAGAGAGCTAAGTTAATTTTATTGCATGTTATTTGCATGTTAAGGGCCATGTAAAATGAGGCAGTTCTTTTGCACTAATGTGTGAGTCTGCAGGTCAACTGCTCGACTTTTAATCACATCACTGTGCTGATGGAGAGTCCATGCAGAGATCAGATAGGGAGCAGCAAAGCAACACTCTGAAGGATAATCTATGAGCCTTGACAAGGAGAGGTCTCTGACAGCCTGTCACCTCCAGATGCAGTACCTAAAATGTATTCATCCCTTTAAATGTTTCCTCCTTTTTACTGCTTCTAAAACACTCAATCATGGTCGACAAAATGTTAGGTTTTTTTTGATAAATGTACAAAAAAAAATTTTTCTACAAAACAATTTAAAATATTTAACAAAATTAAGCGAGAGTTTGAAGAAGCGTTGGCATTTCTTGTGCAAAAACCTGGTGCACTTATTGAAAGTAACAGATATAAATTAAAAGGTTGTGATTCAATTACTTCAATTAGAGTCCAGCAGAAGAAGGAAAAGATACTACAAGTGTTTGTGGGTGAGCCAAAACCATTAGTCCAGAATTGGATTTACATTAATGAGCGTGTGTCTGTGTGTGTGTGTTTTTTTCCTCCAGATGATGAACGCTGTGCAAGCAAAACTTTAAAGAGTTTCAAAGCACAGTAATTCACATCCTGGGGGACACCTTTGTGGAAGCACCCAAAGATAATACATGTTTTATTTTTTTCAGTCCTATGATCACTGTCTTAGCATAAAGACTTGAAAAACGCCTGAATCCATTAAATATTCATACACCTCAAGCCTGGAATCCCATTATGCATCAGTTTCCAATCTTATAAAACAAGCCAACTGCTGCTGTGGCTGGAAATAACACAATTTTCCCGTATTCATTAACATTATCTGACTGCAGTATGGAAGTCGGCCAGGGTCCTCATCGGCCCCAGAGGCACTTCCAGGAATGGCTTGGAAGAACCGGTCCCGAAAGGGAAACAGGCATGAATGGAAAATGGTTCCATTTCATTTACTTAAATGAAGAAAAATGAAGACAAATGAAGTATTTTTTTCTATTGATGGGAGGTTTTAAAGTCCCACAGATCATATGCTACATTTTTCTCCCAGACTTTCCTAAGTTTGCTGTTATACTCATAGAAAGCACAGGTAAGTCTTCAAAGTGAGCCTAGTGTAAGTTTCACATTTACGCTGGTCTGAGGCTCATGTTTTAAAGAATATCGGACAGATGATAATGAAAGTGTAGGTGCAGCCTTTCTCACATTATTATATAAACTTTGAAATTTAAATGTGTCTGCATAAAAAGATGAGGTTTGGCCTTTTTCATGTTCTTCCATTTTGAATATAACACAAGCTGATCATACTTGACTGAACCTCTTCTTCAGGACAAAATAAAAAAATGCAGAATGGTAAAATTATGCTGCAGGTTGATGATAATGTCAGAGGGTTATGTTTATGGCTTTAGTTCACACTATGTCCACGTCAGATCACATTAGCGTTTAGAAATTCAAGTAATTAGCACAAGCTAATGCTAGCAATGTTTACCATTCACACTTTGACCAAACAACTCGTCAATAATTATAGAGACTTTGAGTTTGGCTATCCAAAATTACTGACAGTAAGATGTTTTTTTTTATCTGATTCATTTTTAATGCTGGATAGAATTAAAATAAAAATAGTTAATTTAAAAAAAATGTCTTATCCTGGGTTAGTATTTTGCTACTGATAAAATCTCAAGTTAAGTCAGTATAATCTGTTTTTTTGTTTAAAACCCAACACAGTGTCGGCTCAAAGCCAAACCCGAATGTTGTGTTAAATTAACCTAGAACTGGATTTGTCCAGATTTAACTAACAAAATAACCCAATTTAATGTATTTTTAATACTAGTTACATTGGAATACATTAAAAATCTAATAAACCAAACCAAAAACGCTGAAATATTTGTTCAAATTTCCATTTACACGTACATTTCTGGGAATATGATTCATTTCTGAGCTTTCACACATTTACTGATGTCGTATCTCAAGAAAATGCATCGTTCCATGATAAATATAAACCAAATATAGTCCCAGTGGAAGCCCAGGAATGTTGACAAATCTTTAAATCTTTTCTTGCACTAGCATTTTTTCAAAGTGAAAATTTACAACAACAAAAAAAATCTGTATTTAATTTCAGTCCACTTACTCATTGGAGGAATTGAAATGTATGTTAGGAAAATATGCATGTTTTAATACGGATTCCCCAAACAATCCATTTAATATAAATGTAACTAAAATATCAGTTTATGCTCTATTTCTTATTATTAGTTAGAATTTAGGGAATTTTAGTAGTCAATGGCTTTCTCCTCGTCTGTGCTTTAAATAGAACATTTTTCATCCAAAAGTCTGCAAGAGAACCAAATACAAGAAGTTTTTGTGAAATTATTTCAACCAAAGACAGCGAAATGTCCTAACTTTTCCCTCTGCTAGATATCATATTTGTGTATATTATTGAGTAAAACTGGGGTGTGGGGGGGTTGTTGAAGGACATAATCCTGAATGGGATTTCTTATTTTTCTTTCACATCACCATATTAATATAACCACAGGAGTCAAAATGTCGCAGAAACGTAAAACAACGACATCTGCAGATAACTGAGAGCCAACAGCTCACCTTAAACTGCAGGGTCAACCCAGTCAAAACCACATTAGACACTATTAGACTGAAGCAATGAATGCAACCAAGCAGCCTCCCAGCATCCAGCAGATGTTGGGAGATGTGCAGCTTCGGCTGTTGTGTTCTGCACTACAACATCGCAGGAATACACAGAGGCCAGGTGAGCCCCCCTGAAGTCTACTCACTCAGAGGGCTTTCCGCTCCATCACATCACAGAGAAGAGTCCCGCTTCCGGCGGCTCTTCACTCAGCTTCACACCGGGCTCCGGACAAGCCGACCGGCAACCGGGCGAGCAGGAAAAGCCCCGCACTACGCGCTCTTTCGCGCCCTGTGCGTTAGAGGAAGTAGAGGAAGAAAAGAAAACCTTTCGCTGTTTTCTAAATATTTACCGGAGGATTCTGGCTGCGCGACCTGCTTCCTTTGCGGGATTCTCCTTGGGAACGGTGCTGCCTTCAGGAACTGCTCGTAAAACTTGAATTCCCCGAGTTAAATGAATGGAATTTCTTCTTCACTTCCCTCTCATAGTTCAGTGGTCGTGAAGGGTTTATAACAATTTGAATTGGTTTTGGTTGGAACTCGTTGAAGCATTAAAATACAATAAAAAAATACTACAGAGTTTAGGAAGAAATATGGAAAAGAATCTAAAGAATCATTTTTGTATTCAACGTTTTTAAAACTGCACAGTGGATGTGAATTATTATTATTACACTTAGTGTTAAATCTATGGCTTTTGTTATGCTTTGAAGCGGAAATCCACATTATAGATCAGTTTTAGTTGGATTGTCTGAGACGCACACTTACACTTTGGTACGTGAACGCAGCACAACCGTAACGCAAGGCTCTAACCCCGCTCCTGATTGGTCATGATGGGAAAGAAGCAGCCATATGCCCCTCTCCTTCATCCCCCTTTCCACTCAGATCAGCAGTCTGATGAATGCCTTCTCTGGGGGATGCACGGAGTGACCAAAACAGACAGAAAACTGGGAGAACGGCCGTCAAACAGTTTCTGAGCTTAACCTCAAACACATTTGGGTTATGCTGCAGGACAATAATTCAGAACACACCAGCAAGCAAATGAATGAGTGGTTTAAAATAACAAAACAAAGCTTTTGCATGGCCTAGTCAAAGTTGAGACTTAAATTCAATTGAGAGATCTTGGCAGGATCTTAATCAGGATGTTCAAGCTTTAAAATCAGCTGAATTAAAACAAGTCTACAAAGCAGCGTGGGCCAAAAATGTATCCACATGAGATAAAACACTTATTACCATTTATTTAACAAATGATTGATGACTGTTATTTTTGCAAACATTGTGTGACCAGTTATTAATTTAACTAATTCATTTGTCACATAGGTTTCAGGTTGACTTGGACAAGTTTTATCCTTATAAATAAAATACAATTTGAAAACTGCATGTTCAATTTTCTCAGGTTATCTTTGACTGATATAGAACTTTGATTGATGACCTGGAACATTTAAGTGTAACAAAAAAGCAAAACCTGAGGAAATCTGTCAGGGGGAAAATACATGTTCACACTCTTTAAGAGTAAATGACTTAATAATGGAAACACATATTTAGGTTATAAGTATTTTTAGCATCAGAGCTCTAAACGGGAGATCTGGAGCAAACTCAAAAAAATAACACGTGACATGAACTGATGATTTTATAAAACTTGTATGCACTTGGCATGTGACCTTTTATAAACACTGGATTTCAGATGGATTTCTTAACCTGGATGCACATGTGAAAATCTTTGGAATATGAATTAGTCCATAAATCTTGCATGAAATGATTTAATGTGCATGTCTTCCGAAAAAGAATGCAAAAAGCAGAAAAGTGGTGTTACTATTCATCGTGACTGCTTAATTATTTTTAAGGATATGTACTTCAAACCCATAAATTCTGGGCTATTATAATCCAAGTATAAGTGGGTGTTACACATTTTTTATTTTTTTTTGCAAGGTCTGAATTTCTTATTAGGATTGTGTGAACGTACCCAGCGTTGAACTTGTATCAAAGTATGCTTTTTGTGTTGCAGAATATGATGTGGAACTCAGAGTTTGTGCCATTTTGCAGCATCAACTGCAAACCAGCTGCATTAATGAGCTTTATTAACAGGTCAAAGGCTCCCCCAGCCCCTGCAGACAGGTGCTATCATTTCACTCAGCACTGCCTCCGGGTTACAACCGGGGACTGCACCACTGCGGCTCGAGGATACAGTTGCTCAGAAACCATAAACCTCTCCTCCCACAGTCCAGGGGCAACCCCCTGAAGTAACTGATATCACAGGAGGACAGTCGGTGTTTACCTCCAGCCATGGAAACGGACCCACGCTGGCGTCTTTTCACATGGGATTCAGACACAGTGAAACAGGATTCCGGGCCTATTGTTAACCTCCCCGGTCAATTTTCAAAGCTCTGTAATCTTTAAAGGATTTTGATCACAAAAGGAGAAACGGATGAAAGTCGCGAAGATTGCCAAAATTTATCTTCTTCCTCTTCTGAGTCCTCATGCGGTTGTACTCCTTCGAACACACGCGCTTTATGTCGTGTGTTCAAAATCATTTTTCAGCTGGCATCACTACTTATCTTCCCACCTAATATCTTCCGCTTACGCCCACCTCGGTGAGTCGTGTTAAGCAGGAAGAAGACAGCCGGACGGTGAACCAGTTGGCAATAATCTGTTCATGTAATCTTCACATTCCAGTTGCCCTGGATGCTGATCCTTTAATGTTTGAAGGCAGCAACGCATATGGCCTCAACAAATTTCAGGCAAAGCAGGATTTAAGACTTAGGATGCATTAACACTTTAAAGTAAGGAAAATACATTATCTTTACTGCCTCAAGGTTCATGAAGCTCTAAGCCCCCGAAGACGGCAACACTTGAAAATGCAATCAGCTGGTTATAGCTCTAGTGGCTCTTTAGTTGAAGGCCTCCAGGAGATTAACACAGTGGATCTGAGCTGTTCAGTCAAGTCATGCTATGCATTTAGTTTTGAAACAGGGGTTCCCACTTTCCTCCCCCCAAGGGTTATGGTTATATTTTAATGATTTCTTCATCCTACAGGTCTGACAGTAATCAAGCTGATCTGTGGCCTGTGAAACTAAAACTAAAATATACTGTACAGCAATTTATTCACAATGTAACAAGAAAGGTGATTCCATTTCTATACAGGGCTGGACCTGGGGAGCTACTGTGTACCAATACATAGAAAGAGATTAAAAGAGATTTCTGCTTTCTTATTCAGCTTCTATTTTGTATTTTTTTTTTTTTTTTTTTTATAAAAAGCATGGACATAGCATACAATAATCATTTTCAATATCGGTCTTTAAAAAAATACATCTTAACAATTATTGACATTTACAGACACTCACTTAGGTATTGAGAGATGTCAAGACACATGTTCAGTAACCATTAACAATAAACATATCTATGTTTTTTTTGGCTTTGTTTTGTTTGTTTTTGGTAAAAACTGAAACTTGATAATTTTCTGAGAAACAAAAATTACCATATCTAGGAATACTTTCTTAATTTCATCACTACTTATATCTTCCAGTCTTTTTAATAACTCTGAAAATATTTATAAATTCAGGCAAATTTGTTTGCCTGTATACTTACTTATACTGTACTTGTCTTAATATAAAGATTGGGCACAAAAACATGATGACAGGTTGAATTGAAACGTCACATTTTAGATGACAGGTGTTTAACCAATGACAAAAACATACAAAAAACGCTCTAACCAATCATAATGAACTAGATATCAAAAGAGGCGGGACTTAACGGTGCCTCTAGCCGTACCTGGTTATCGCATACAAAAGCCCAGAGGAAACTAAAGTTTACTGCCAATGAAACTCACAGAATGAATGGGACCGCTTATTCCAACTTTGACAACCAGGAACATGTTTTGAAACTAGGAGAGACGTTTGAGAAACACCCTAAAAGTGCCTACCACACGGTCCGATGTAAGTGACTTTTCGACTCAGTAGGTGACGTCTGCCGTTTACTTTGGCTAGCAAGCAGCACGCTAGTTAGCCTGTAAGCTACACATCCGGAGTTTGTTCTTGGCTTGAACGGTTGCTAGAACAGCCTTCCTGGTGATTTATTGCAGTCGAGCTGCTTCCCCTGCCTTCTTAAAAAATGATAACCGTTTCAGACTTATGTGTCATTTAGCTTTTAGCTATTAAAAACTACTACTGTTTAACGCTGTCGAAATGAAAGCTAATGTTAGCGCTGCCTCAGACTGTACTCTACCACCACCTTGTGGTAGAGGCTTTCTACTACACCATTTGTGGTCGCTCTCGTTTTAAACAAACTTTAAAGTAACCATAGCTATAAATGTCTTCCTGTTACAATTGTCCAACCAAATATTCTCATTTCCCTCCACAGATGATTTCAAACCAGCTTCTATTGATACAACATGCGAAGGAGAGCTTGAAGTGGGAAAAGGAGAGCAAGTCACTATTACTTTACCGAATTTAGAGGTTAGAAATTACAAAAAGGAGTTTGACTTGGTCAAGGTTTCAGTAGATTATTTGACTAGCTGAAAACAATTTATTGGAGTTATTTTTTATTCTTTGCTTATTTATTTATTTCCCTCTTGACTTGTAAGGGTTCAAGTGCTCCAGTCACAGTGTTCAAGGGATCTAAGAGACCGTACATGAAGGAGTGCATCCTCATCGTGAACCATGACACAGGAGAGTACAGGCTCGAAAAACTCAACAGCAATATAGCTGTCAAGAAAACAAGGTGAGCTAAAATAGCTGTGTGTATGTTTAACAACCAGAGTCTTTTTAGAATTGTGGTATTTATGGTTAAACATATGTAAAAAGGGAACAATTTTTGTCTTTCTTCACCTGGCTTTCCAGAGCTGAAGGCAGCAGTAAAATTCACTCTCGGCTAGAGCAGCAAACAAGCCGTTTGAGCCAGCAGATGAAGGGAAACGGCAACAATAAGACCTCAACCAGCTCCAAGAGCTCTCCCCCCAAGGAGAAAACGTCTCCAGCGTCTCCAATGGATGACATTGAAAGAGGTGGCGTGCCAAACTACTTCAGTGAAAAGTCCACATGCAGAGGAGAGTGTTGCCAAGTCTCCTGGTTTTTATATTTCCCTCTTTAACTTGTGTCGTGTTTCTGCAGAACTGATGGCGGAAGCGCGCGTCATGGATCAGATGAGCAGCAGCGACAGCTCCTCGGACTCCAACAGCTCGTCGTCTTCGAGCAGCGAAGACAGCTCCAGCAGCAGCGACTCGGACGACGAGCGTAACCCTGCGCCGCCGCCGCCTCCTCCCGCTCCGACCAACCAGAGCATGCCTGTGATAAGCACCGGCACCAATCACGTGACAAGTCTTCACCAGGAGAGCGGAGGAGGCCTCATTATGAACACGCTCAGTAAGTCTCACAGACCACTTTTGAAATTGATCTCCTTGGTGTTTTTGTTGTTGTTTTCGATTGGTGCAGTGCAGTGGTGTAATGATTGGACTCTATTATATTTATCTTTAGAATCCATTTATCTGTTTGCTATTTAATATACATTTTAAACGAGGGATAAATGAAGGTTTGTCATTGTGTTTCAAGATAAATCTGGAGCATATAAAACTTTTTTTTTTTTCACACTGGAAGTAAGGATCTGGTCCATGCAAATATTTTCAGCAGCACCTTTGTACAATTTCTATCTTTTTGCATAATATTTTCTTTAGTGATCGACTACAGCAGCAGGGGAGGCTGAACTGCAACTAACATTTATTTTAGCTATCAATTTATTTTAACGATTAATTGGATAAAATCGGCACATTCTGCAATTTGTTTAACCACTTAAGCCATTTTTTTACATTATTAAAATGATATTAAGTAGGGAAATGATTGAACCCATTTTCTAAAAGAAGACAATAATGTTATTGGTTAGAATGCAATAACATTCTAATGATCATTGATCATTTGTAGCAAAGGATGCACCTAGCTAGTAAAATACTTAAAACATCAACATGTGAAAAGCTCAGAGCTTTCTGCTCGACTTAACATCAGTACAGTGTAGGGCAACTTGTTTTTGATTAACCAATCAAGAGTTGGATAGCAAAGGCGCTTAGTTGGAAGATTCTAGGTAGAAAAGGCAGACAAAGTTGTTTAGTTTGTTGTTTTTTTTATCAGAAGTTCAAAATATATTTTTTTCTATACAGTTTTGGCTTTATTTCTGCTCTGACTGTGTTCTTTCTCCAAATGGCCATTTTCCAGCCTATGCTCCAGTTAATGATTAATCATTTGCTAAATTAGTTGAGGATTATTTCAATAATCGATTAATCAGATTAATCGTTTCAGCCCTACTTCAGTTGGGCTCCACCATAAACCTTTTCTCTATTTACCACATTAACCTCTCGCATGCTTTAGTGCCTCACTGAGCCGCCAGCTAAACAACATTTTCCTGCATTAATTCAAACTGTAGTAGAACGGAACATTGCGGTTTTTGTTTTTCCCAGTACCTCCAACCAGCGCTGTAGTTAGCCTTGTTGGTTAAAAGGCGTCTCCCAGTTTTTTCCTCGATGTACTCAGGTTGTTAATGTGGTAAATAGAGAAAAGGTTTATGGTGGAGCCCAACTGAAGTAGGGCTGAAACGATTAATCTGATTAATCGATTATTGAAAGCTTAAAACGTCCAGCTGCCGCTCAGGTGAGCAGCTGCAAGGAATGGCTATGTGTGGTCATGCAGCTAGAAGAAAAGCAACAATTATAGCAAATGTGAATGGGTCCATTTGGATCTTTTTTTTTTTTTTTTAATGGAAGTGAGTTATCTTTGAATAATTTTCTAGTTTCAGTTATATGAAGATATGCATTATTGTCATTATTTTGGCAGTAAACGCAGGATGAGTGTGAATGGCTAAATAACTCTTCACTGTCTAAGAACAAAGAGTTTCCAGGAACACTGTGGTTAAATGTTAGTGCTTTAATCTGCAGAACGCAGCACTACTTTCTAATCTGGGGAAGTCGATGATGAAACATTAAAATTGCGCAACGTGTGCAGAGTTATATTTCAAGCTTGGAATTGCTCCAGATTTATTGCTGTGAAGTGAAGTTTACGAGCTTGTTGACAAATTGTTGTGTGAATTAAACCTCGGGTAAGAAAATGGGTCTGACATGTAGCTGGGTTATAAACACCCACTGACAGATTCTGTCAAGCAGCTAAGCAGTGCATTCTGGGATTGGTAGTTCTAGCAGGAAAATAAACCTGTATGTCTTTGTTTTCTCTCTCCAGAGAACGACCTCCAGCTGAGTGAATCAGGCAGCGAGAGCGACTGAAGATGAAGTCCGACCTGTCTGTTTTTGTGGCTCCTGTGAAGTGTGACTGTTATTTACATATCCACTGTCCTGTTAGACATGCTGCTTCTCTGCCAACAAACATAACATTTCATCTCGCTCTGCTCATGTGAAAGTTTGTGTGACGCCTCTTTTCACCGTGACTTGGTGCTGGAAATCAAATGTTTTTGTTTTTATATATATTTCACTCGATGCCTTAACCCCCAGGGTTAAACTGATCAAGGAAACAGAAGGGGCATAATTTGAGAAGCGATAGTGAAACAAAGACCGATGTGGTGTCATCTTAAAACCACCGACTAGACTTCTGCATTTCAGCCCGACAGCATTGCCTACCTGCTGTTGTGCCTTATTGCTTTATACCATCTATTTGTGTTGCATGACTATATCTGTTAATTTAAAAAAAAAAAGTTTTAATCTTCAGACATCGTACTTTGCTACTGCCTTAAATCGCTGCGGCTGAGAGTGTTTAAATCCAGTTATTACTGCATTATCACTCAGTGGACTTAAGCGGCTTTGTCGCTTTAAACCTGCAATACTTGAATCTAGTTATTTATCTTAATTTTTTTTCTTCTTCTTCTTTTTGACTGGAAATGAGTTTATTTTGTATTTAGTTTCTTACCCAAGAAATTGGAAGTGTAAGTTACAAGCTGTACTGCAGAGACAGAGGTTTATTCTTCACCTGAGTGAGTCTTAAGAAGCTTAATGTGCCTCATTTCCTTGTTCCAAGTTCTTCACAACTTCCTGCCTTTTCTTTTCCAAAAAATCCTTTGTCACCGCTAAGTTGTCTCGACAAACAGGAAACTGAGAAGCCTTTGGCATCGAAACCATCCGAACACAGTGAGAGGTTGAAGCAGATGTCTTTTGAAATGGAAAAGTGAAATGTATATGTAGCATAAAGATCTTTATCAATATTAAAGATTTTAATTGTTTCTGAAGTGTATTTTCTATTTGTGCTACTAATAACTGTCAAGACATTACTTATCGTTATTTGCGTGAGGGTTGTAGGTATGAATAAAAGTATACCAAAGTTACCTCACAACTTTCCTGCTTTTTGACATTCACGATCAGGGGATAAAACAAAATGCAGCATAGAAAAACTTAGATTTTTCTGTTTTTTTTCTAAAGGGCAAAAATAAAATGCTTATTTTGCTCATTAGTTATTTTAGCTTTTGACTTGCTGAATGAATGCAAACCAATTTTGGCATCAAAAAGCACCTTTTTTATTTTTATTTTGCAGGTTTAAAAAAAAAAAATTTATGTAGGCTATGGTACTGAAACAATTTAGAATCTTAAAGAAATTTAAGGAAATGATCTTCAAGAACTGCTTTTAAAAAATCTGCATATAAGCACAGGTGAGCATTTCTGGTTTAAACTTTTGTGCGAACACAATGAAACAAATGTATTTAGGCCCGATTGTAATTGTACTGTTTCTTCTTATTTTGTCTCCTGACAAATGAATTGGATTTTTGGGGGCTTTATCACATTCAAAAACTCATCAAAGATGGCGGACACGTCAAGACTGCAAAAAATTTACGTATTGTAAGGTTATCACAAAAATCGCTAAAGAAACAGCTTAACAGCGCCACCTGGCAACTTTCAAGAAAACCCTCTGCATTGACCTTCAGTGGTGCCCAAAGGGGGTCCTGGAGGGCCGGCATCCTGCATGTTTTAGTTCTCTCCCTGGTTTAACGCACCTGGACCAATGATGGCTCCTTAGAAGGCCTAAGAAGAACATTGACATGCTGAAAAGGTTGTTACTGCCTTACTTCATTGTAGAGATCTGAAATTTAGTACACTTGTCGAGCTCCCCAAGAGAAATTAAATTAATATCATAGTGCTAGTCAAACAGAAAGTCAGCCATTTTGGATTGGAGTTCTGATTTTGACCCCATTTGGCCGTTTACAGACTTTGCATTGATCAAACGCCTCCTAGGGATTTCGATCGATAGGCATCAAACTTGGTCAGTTTGTTCACAAGGCATGGCCGATTAAAAGTTATAAAAATTTTGAGTTTTCGTGCATGCTGAAGGAGAGTTGCCTGAGGTCAAAGTTCGCCTATTTGCCATGAAACATCAAGGTGCAATAACTTCCACAGGCAAGCTGCATCAGACTTTCCATGTCTTATTATAGACCAGCCCTGATCATTTTCACATGGTCAGTTGGTGACATCACCTAAGCCCCGCCCCTTTCCAACAGGAAGTCACCTGTTTTTTCTGCTGGATGTTTTACTTTTACTCTATGATAATTTGGGTTTAATCCTGTGCCAACTGACATAGAAGAACATCACGATGAACACTGTCAATACTGTCTGCTGGCTAAATCGTGTGGGTGTGGCAGATCGCCGTTTGCATAAATCACACATGCATCATCCAAAATATACCCAACTTGTTATGATTGACTCTTGTGAATCTCTACAGAGTTCAATAGCATTACATTGTAATTTCACTCCACTGCGCCTCCTAGGTTAATCCATCAGCTATATCTCCTCACTCGCCAATAGGCCTGAGCGACGCTGAGCCGTTCGAGGCTGCTTATACATTATGACTTTTCTGCAGCGGTCTCACAACTCACATCTGCCTTGCTAATGCACTAAGTATAGAAAAAGATTTCTAGTTGGATGTCAGCAGCCATATTCTCACTTTCTCAACCCATATTTGCAATATAACCAGCACCCATTAAATTAAAGAATATAGAAAACTTTATAAAACACGTGGAATTACTGCGGTGACAGGAAAGTTGGAACTGACAGCTGTGTAGCACACACTCATCACTGGCGTGCAAGTCGAGGCCCTTGTGTTTTAAATATTTTTGCATAACGAGGTGTTGCTCCAGGAGTAAAACTGTGGCAGCTGCTGATCTCTGTCGCATTTTTTGACACAATCTAGTTCATGTGGAATGTTCTGGTACGCTTGTTGTGAAATCCTCTACATGTTGGAACCTGTGGAAGTTTCAAGATGCAAGCTGCGATCCTATATTTCAGTAGCATCATATAAGTTTTATTGTTTTATAGAAGGAGACCAGCATGGTGTTAAAAAGAAAACTCTTCTGTGGCATTCAAATCTCGAGCTCCTCACAAAATAGTAAAAAAAAAAAAAAGATTTGACTATGCAAATATTCATTTTGCAATACATTCATGCATATTGTGAACTAATCCTAACAGCTCCTATTTTTTATATTTTGAGGAATCAGGTAAATAACTACAGAACTGTGCTTCCATATTATTTATTCAATAACTGTATCAAAGTTCAAGTTTAACTTTCTCAACTCTGTGCCATGTTATTATGTCATAATAATCTTACTACACACAAAAAAGTGAACATGAACCAGATGAAACAACGCGCTCTCATGCGTTTGGGGTTCTAGAAATATTAGGATTTTGTGTTGACATCAATTTGTTTTAGTCACTCCATTTGAGCCTAACACCAACACTTAACCTAATCTTACCCAATACTGCTATATTCTTAACCTTAGGCTTAACTCACACCACAGCTCAATCCCTAACCTTTAAAATGGGGATCCAGTAGGAGAAAGTGGGGTCACAGAGGGAGACTAAATACGCTAAGGGAGCTGAACTAAGGCTCAAAAGGAACTGCAAACCAAGGGGAAAAATAAACCTAACGGACAAAGAACGGAATGCACAAAGAAACTTAACAAAAGAACAATGAACTGGAACAGTAAAAGCTAGAGAACATACACAAAACAAAACACAAACACTGGTTTAGCGTGACACTTGTAGCGTCTCCTAGCTACTTCCTTGTTTGGTTTGTGAAGAGGGAAACCAGTGTGGAGTATAGTTCACATTGTGTCCGTGCAGGTTTGCAGGCTTCAACATGAGAGAGGCCAAAAACAAATGTCTGAAGCAGCAGTGATGCAATCTACCTCATAACAGAATAAACGCTTTCTAACGTATCCTACAGGTAGCAATGGACAAATTACCTTTCTAGGAAACTCTGATGGGCTCATTTTAATGCAGTACCTCGACAGTGTTTGATAATATGAAAGCCCTTTGCTGTGCTTCACCACACAAACTATGCCTGAACATTATATGTGGGTATTGCTGGTGAACTGATAAATTTCCTAACCATTTTGCTTGCAAAAACGAAAGAGAAATGTACGGGGTTCCATTAGTGCTAAAAATATATTTGCGTCTATGTAAGGTGCATGTTAGGTGCATTTATGATATTCATATATAAGGGTGCGAACAGCACAACAAGGGCATCTTATGACACTTTCCAGTGGCAAATTGCTCTCTATAACAGGTTAATGTGTGATTCGGTTCGGTTCTGGTCCAGTGGGGAGATTGCAGCAGCTGCAGTTATTTCTCTGTTGATTTGCAGCGACACTCAGCAACGGAGAACCTCGAGATTCTGATGGACTAAATTAACCCAATATTTTTTTTCGTCTTCTGCTGGCCCAATCATACTGATAGAGACTCAGATCATGAATTTTATTATTTTTTTAAATTCAAACGAAAAATAAAATTCACATCACACCAAGCTAATATTGTGTAGTTCTGGTGTTTTATACTGTCGGCACAAACCTGCAGCTCAGATCTCTGAGCAGCTTCTCTGCTTTTCTCTTTATTAATGCCAATTATTCACAGAAACGAGCTGCTAGCAGCGATGCTAATTAACGGTCGTTCCGTTACAAAACTTAACGGTCGTGTTCCTGTCGCTCATAATTACAATAATCTGTACTGAGCAGCTCTCTGATACCAGACGGTGTGTCCGTAAACAAGTTTACTGTATTATAACCAAAAAGGGAGATGTAACTTCTATCGTGAATATAGACTAGAAAAAACTCTACAATTACAATGAAATAATGCTACTTCCGGTGGGCGCCGGAAATAAGACCCATAACCGTATGTGGGTAAACTAGCAGAGACAAAACCAAAGTCCACAGTGTTGACTTGGGGGTGCACAAAAAAGGAGCCATTATTTATAGCCGCCTCGGCACACACACACCCCCACCCACGCACAACACACACACACACACACCCCCACACACACACACACACACACACCCCGACACACAGGCGGCGGACTGAAACACTGGAGTGGAGGTTCGCTCCTTGCTACCGCGGATAACCTGGCGCTGAAAAATGTTGAGGAAACCTCTGGTGAACGTCTGTCTGCAGCTGAGCCGCCGCCGCAGACATGACGGGACGTGTGGAGGTGCGGCGCGGCTGCGTCCCGACGTCCACCGCCGACGAACATCCACCACCAGCAGCGACAGAGTGATGGGCGCCAGCAAGCTGAAAACCATGGATGACTTAGGCGGCCCGAGCTTCGCCACTACGTTGTACTGGCTTTTCATTAAGGGATATTTTCAGACAACGCAGCAAATGCAGGTAAGTTAGAAATGCGACGCTGAAGTTGGTCTCCGATTCTACACTTGAATAAAGTGCGCTAAATAAGTCCGGACTACTAAAACAAAATCTAGAGGACATTTGAAACCCTTATGGCTTGCAAAAAATAAATAAAGATAATCAAAATATAGTATTTCTTTTACGACTTTTTTTTTTTGTTTCTGATTAAGTTTGATATGTCAACGACAAACCGGTTTATTCTAGTGAGAATAAGACAATTAGTGATTAGAGAAACCTTTACAATAGGCTTGAAAACTCAGGCTTTTCCTGGACAATGCACATTTCAGACATTTATGAAGTCATCATTCCTGTCGATTCCGATATTAGTCCCCTAAGGACAAATACAAATACCCGATTATCCCGATTAAATGCACTTCAAAAGCAGTGATCTGAAACTTATTAAAACAATTTTTAAAAAATGTGTTAGAACCAAAAATAGTTGGAGTTTTGTTGAATTTTATACAAGGAAAGAAGAATTATTATTATTATTATTATTGTTTTTTTATTTGATCAACTGATCGTATCAGAAGACTGACTGAATGGTGCTGCCCTAATTTAAAGACTTTTTTTTTTTTGCTTCTCCATCGTCATAAATGGGCTCTATCTTTTCAACTACAATAGACAAGTGAAGCATGAATTTTCAGATTCTTTCATGAAACTTCAATTTTGATGCAACTTCAATTGCATCAAAACTAGAAGGTGAAGATGTTTTTTTGTTTGTTTGTTTTTAAAAAAAAGCCTTAAATCACCTTTGAACCTGGTTCAAGTTTGAACAGATTCATTTAATGATGGAGAAATAACTCAATAGTTAAATGTCGAATCGGACACTGACTTCAGTGTTTCTGGGAAACTGAAGGCTCCTTTGTGTTTCATCTGAACAGCTCGCCTCCTCTGTGGAGCTCTACAGTCAGGCTCTACCTTGACCTCTGACTAATGTGGAGGCGTTGAAGAGTTTGGCTATTGGGCTGAGTGTGGGGGTGTTGGACTCACTCTGTTAGGGGCCTTGTTCCTGAGCTCCCTGAAGCCCTCTGACTTTGACCTCTGGCTAATGTCAGAGGTCAAAGCAGGCCAGCTAAAACACCTTTACAACTGATGACATCACTGCTTGCTCTTCATGTCTTTGTATGGCTAACAGATTTTACTTCCTTATAACGTACCTTTTGAGAAAAGAGAGTCACATGTGGTGTAACGGTGCAGAAACAAGAAGAATACTGAGAAAAGGAACAGACATGAATCGGTGGTTTTCTGAATATAAAATGTGTTTCTGACTCACCCACTCTGCCAACATCTACAGCCCATTTCCTATTAATACTAATTTAAGAAACAAGGAGGGTCTTGACGGAAATACGACTTGCTTTTTTATCCCAAGTTGGTTTGCCTGCGCTAATATTTTCCACAAGTTCTTTTCCAGAATCCTTCTAATTTTTGAAACTCCTGCTCAACTTTCATAACCTGATGAATAATCTTTTAACTCCTCTTATTTGCTCCCCAGATCGAGCACAAGAGGATCTACGGGACGTTATGGAAGTCTAAATACGGCCCTATGATTGTGGTGAACGTGGCCAGTGCTGACCTCATAGAGCAGGTTCTGAGGCAGGAGGGCAGACACCCTATCCGGTCCGACATGCCCCACTGGAGGGGCTACAGGGAGCTCAGGAACAAGGCCCACGGACCCCTAACAGAGTGAGTCCAACACCCCCCGACCCTCAGCCCAATACCCAAACTCTTCAATGCCTCCACAAGGAAATGCGGCGCCTGTAAAAAGTATTCAAAGTATTCACTGTTTTGTTTCTTTTACAAATCAATCACGATGAAATATGTTTTCATGGAAGAAATCCATTTTCACTTTGAGTTTGAAAGAGTTTTTTTTAGTAAAAGCCGTAGTTTCGTTGATCAAGATAGCAATGAAAGAGTGAAGCATTCAAGAACGGAAAAACATTTTAAAGGTGCTGTGCAATTAACTTGATTGTAGCAACAGGTGCATAAAATCACGTTTTTATAAAACAAATCAAAATATGTTGGTTTTTTTTGTAGACAACAAAGCAGACAATCCAAAACAAGATTTAATCCTTTCTAAACCATATTAATCAGATTAGGAGTCCACTGACAAAAGAGAATTACTCCAATATTTAAAATTCTGGCTTTTAAAAAACAAGACTCAATCCAACTTTTTTCTGTCTTTGCTCATATTGTGAACACACTTTGTCTTCTAAAATAACAAGATTATGTCTAACTTTGCAAGAATCTCTTACCGAAAATTGATTCTATTCAAAAATACGAACAAAAAAAAAAACGAGAGAGCGTTCCGTTCAAGGATGCCACATGTGTAGATCTTCAACAAGTACAGAACTACATTCCTGCGGCTTCTCCTCTTTAAGGCAGTAATTAAAACTCTTAAAACAGACGGTGACTGTATCAAATAAAACTGGACAGGAAGCCAAGTCTATACAGCCGCTGTACCCAGAGAGAAGGATGGTAAAGGAGGAGGGAGGTAATTATTCCCTAAAGCAGAGCTGTGCGTCATGTTATCACCAATTATCCATCTGTTAAGTCTCATCTGCTCTACATGCCAAGCAGACATGCTTGCTTTTGCAACAAAAAAAAAACGTCTGGGAATTAAACTGAGATGAGACTGAACTTGAGCTTTTTGACAAACAGGATTTGAAACATAGGAGGTTATATGATGCTGAGGGACTGATGCTTCTCCAAAAGCCACGGGACGATTGTTTTGATCCAAAATATGTTTGGAAATCAGTATAGAAATCGACATTCTCAGTTGCCCAGACTTTTATCTTGCAGAAAACCTGCAGGTTCAGCCACAGAGGAGGTGGACCGGGACACGTGCCGGTTCTGTCTGGACTGGTAATAATCAGTGCCAGAAAAAAAAAAAATCCCCAAAATGCATAAACCCAGAGCCGTGTTTTATTAGTACAACGGAAAATTGTGGTGAACCAGTCATTCCGGTAAGCGCCTACCTTTTACGACGTAATTAAAAAAAAAAAAGCCAATTAAATGTGTACCTTACTGCACCCAAAGCAGAGAGGAGCAGACGCGTCACGCTCCAAGGTGAAAAAAAAAATTCATTCAGAAAACAGACATTTTCAAAAAAGGTTTTCCGACTGGCAGCGTGAAAGCTTCACGCCTCGAATGCTGTGAAAACCTTGTGTTGATGAAACTGAGGAATGTTATATAAAACCAAACACAAGTTCTTTGAATAAACTTAAAAATGAATGAGGTAAGAGCCCAGTGCCACAAATCCACCCAACTCACACACTCTTTCACCACACAGTAGCGCTCATGCCAGTTTCTCTGCAGATTGCATGGCTTTTAGGACGTCATAAAAAAAAAGTAAAAAAAAAAAGCATTCTGTGACGTGAGGACTGCTTGGTGCTTGAAGGGAAACAAAAAGACAAACCGTGTGACAAAATCAAGCAAATCTCTATCCCAGCTACAGATGCAATCAGAAATATTATCAAATGGTGAGGACATTTGTGAGGCTATTGAGGCGATTAAAAAGAAAAAGAGACGAATCGTCCGTTTCTTGAAAAGTTGGTCTCAAATTCCTCATCTGCGTCAGGAAAATCAAAACTTAGTTTTTCACACTGTCAGGAAGAAGCTCTTTTTATGTTGATATCATGATGAAGAATATTTGTATTATCAGTAACGAAGGCCTGAAGTTCACACTGTTAGCCATATTTAGTAAAGTGTCTGAAATAGACATGCTATTTGGACCTTGTTGTGAAAGAAATCTCAGTAACTGGATCTATTGGGATTTTAGTTGATTATCCTTCGTCTAGAGAGTTTGAGCAAAGAAATCCCCCTCTCTTTACGCTCTGGCCTTGTTAAATGTGTTAGGAGAATGCTGAGTGGCTCCTTGTGAGCTTAGCAGTTTACCTCATTCAACTCAAATTGGAGATAGGGTTTTAAAAGATGAGGAAAAAGCTGTAGAGGGCACTGTGTATTCCTGTAAACAGCTGATAGGAAACCCAGTTTCATTGTCTTGATGGTTCCCAGCTTCAACGTGTTTGATTTGGGTTGGTGACTGACAGACCTCTGCAAAACAGGACGACAAACTATTCAGCATTAAGAGTCTGAGAAAGTACGGATTTTGGTTTACCTACTTTTAATGTTAGCAGAAAGCGTGAAAAATCAAACACAAATATGGCGAAAATATTCTCTCTCCCGTTGCCTAAAAGGTGCATCAGTTCCTTCTTTTTGTCCTTGCCTTTATTTCCTCTGTCCTTCCATGAGTCCTCTACATTTCTTTTTCCAATCTAGTGTCCTCCTTCCTTTCTTGCATCCTCCTAGCCCTCTGTCCTTGTTTCCTGCCTTCTATCCTTCCTTATATCCTCCCTTTCTTTTCCTTCTTTTGGCCCCATTTCCTTCCTTCCTTCCAGTATCTTGCTTTGCTGGATTACATATTCAAAGTCTGCCTGCTTTTGTATTTTATATTTAAAGGTGAACGCAAAGTACTGTAAACCCTGAACAGTTGCATTTGCTGCACACTTACGAGAGCGCTTTTGGGAAATAACCAGCTGCTTTTGTAACTCAGTCTTACAACAAGGATGGGAGCCAAGTGAACTTTTGGAGCAAAAGACCTGTTCTACTCTAATGAGGGATTTCTTTTAAGCACATTTTGTGATTTGTAAAATCTTTACGACAGGGTTTGAAATCTGCGATTGCTACACAGGTGATGTGTAACAATCGCAGCCTTTTCCTGGTCGATTCTGTTTTCCGGTGTCCTTGATGTGCAGCACGGCCGATTCCCATATTTATTTTCTGCTGCCAGGATTGAGTCTGGGCATGCAGCTCATTCTTACCCTGGAGACTCATAGGCAACTCCATTTTTTTTTCTTAAGTCTGGCAAGTGTACCATTTTCAGTCTGCTATTTCTCATAAACCTGGCGTGACGGCTCTGCTGAGTCCCGTATCCTTCAAGCAACAGATTCCACAGAGCGAGTTAAGCCAGCTTTCTGTCTCGGAATACTATTAAGAAATCAGATACCTGAGGAGCTTTCCTGTCTAAGTGTCAACAAAGGAAACATAATTTTATGACAGCTTTACATGTTCTGTACCGGCAACACTTATTTTCCCCAATGAGGAATTACCTCCTAATTCCATAATATACTGTCAAAATGGCTGTCATTGTGTGGAACAACTAGTGTTTAAAATTCATTGCATTTTCCGTAAAGATATTGCATTACAGACTATTGCTTAGATAACGTGAAACCCAAGACAGGAACTTTTGTAAGGTGCAAACCTAGAACTTAACAAAAACCCCAACATGTCATATGTCAGATTCCAGTCTTTTAGGATTTTTTTTTAGCTCTCTGGAAGGCGATCTTTGATTTTGCTAATCCCGGTTTGCAGGATGGGAGCCAAGTGGCAGCGAATCCGCAGCATCCTGAACCCGCGGATGCTGAAGCCGAAGCACGTGTCGTCATACTCCAACACCATCAACGAAGTGGTGACGGACTTCATCAGTCGAGTGGCCTGGCTGAGGGAAACCAAAGGACAGGGCATCATGGTTAACGACCTGACTGAAGAACTGTACAAATTTTCATTTGAAGGTGAACTGAGAGGGAACAAACAGACTTCATTTACATAGTGTTGGAAACATCTCTTTAGATTCTAATAGTGTCAATTTTATTTGCTACTTCCTGTTGCACTCTTTCTTAAAATTAGGGATGCACCGATATAAAAATTCTGAGTGATATCAATATCTGATATTAATATTGGTGTTATGGCCGATAACCGATATTTACCAATACTGTATATATTCCACATCCCTTTCGACACCTTGAAAAAATGCTGACTTCACCACTGCGTCAGTGAAACTTCCCACAATCCTGTGCTGCATCACTGTGACCAAACAAATACCACATGACCGACCTACTCCACTCCCCCTGAAGAAACAAGATGGAAATAAACATCAGTTGTCACGCCGACACCGATGTGTTAAAAAAATATGACTAATATCGGCCGATACCGATATATCCTGCATTCATAGGTCACGCTTGGCCTCATTTTCACTGACGATGTAAGAAAGATTCTGTCATATTCTATTATTACCCCTCAATTTTTAAGCGATATTAAATGTAACTATTTTTATGCCATTTAGTTAATATTCAACAAGTTGAACAAAGAATCCAGAACCCATCACACATCTGGCTTTTTCTCCACAATGACAAAAACCACTGACTGTGGCCCCCATGCCTACATATAACCAATTAAATTAAACAACTCCACTCAACATGTGATTTGAATTAAGATTTTACTGCTTTCATTTTTTAGTAATCAGTGTAGCTTTTCTTGTTTTTAGCTTTGGCTGAACATCTTCCAGCTCCATTTTGTCGCTTGTTGTAACGGCAGGGTGAGTCAGGTGCAAATCGCCTGGGATGTGTGATCAGAGCAGGGTGGAGCCGCATGAACAGATGAACACCACCTAACGTTCTCTTTAGTTTTCTGTTCTGTATTTGCTGTCGGCTTACAAATGCGTCCATTCAGCCAAAGTTTTGACTGTGTTTTGGAACCGGAGCGTCCTGACCGTGACTCTTCCACATGTTACCAGCTTCCGGTCAGCGAGATGCATTTAGTTCAGTGTCCATGTCGGAGATGATACTCGGATGGAAATTTTGTTTTTGATTTAGTCACCTCTGCGATGTACTCTGTGGGCGAAGTCGAAAATGACAGACAGGCTTCAGATTTTTTCCGTCATTTAAAAATAAAAAAACGGTAAAATACAGAAAATATCCCGTTGTGTGTTTCCCTGCTTAAAATCCCCTCCCCCAAAAAAATAGTTATTTATCCTCCTAAGTTGAAATCCGTTACAGAATTTATGAAATGAACAAAACACATGCTATAACCGTCCTCAGCTTCTTAACATATTTCATGTAAATTACCAGAAGAGTAATGGTAGATCCTGTCAGACTGGCTTTACTTGTCCCTTTTACTGCACAGCTCTACTCAGGTGTGGAGCAGAACATCACCTGTGTAGCAACAGTTTGCTGATGAGCGAGTGCTTGTCATTCACAACGTTTTATCTTTGACCCAGTTTCTGACCCTCTGGCCTTCAGAACTGATTAGATACCGAGAATAACCTTGTGTGTTGGATTGTTGTACTGCGTTAAGTCACACTAGAAAGCAACTGACTGATGTTTCAGAGTAGTTCAGCTTGAGATTTGCTCAGCATTTCAACATAATATCCCCAATGCATAATGTGGATTCTAAAAACATTCGAAAACAGACACAGTTGGGTTTATTTTTTACATCATTGTTACAGACTACAGTTTTCTTCGAGTTGGGAGGAGGATTATATACGGATTAAAGTATATTTTTAACGTGTGTAGTTCCCATTTTCAGTTGTCTTACATGATTGGTCCAACAGGAAAGATTATGTTTCTTCCTTTGTGATGTTGATTTAAGCCACTACTGCATTTTCCTTGACTGTTTCTTCGCCTTTCGATTTTTCTTTGTGAGATTCAACTCAATTACACTTTTATTATATTTTATTTTATTGTTTTGAAAATTCTTAGTCATATTTTTGAGGCCTATAAAGGATTAGCACTGTGCCCTGAACTTTCATTGCTTACTTTGTGTAATCAAGGTAGCTCAGCCCTTCAGAGTCTGGGATATTTTGAAGCGATTGCTCGGTCTGGAGTTTGCAGTTCACAGAGTGCATGATGACAAATTATATACTTCTAAAGCTGTTAACGTTCCAGAATTAAAAATGATTATAATAGTCTTCTTTAGCTACTAAAACAGCCTTTTGGTGCAATTGTTGAGTTCAGCTTTCATGAACAGTAAATTCACCCACAGCCAACAACGACCAGCTACTCCTCACAAGATTTTCACAGCGGAGTCAGAAGAGAGATGAGTAAAGTTAAGAGACAATGGCAATTTTATTCTGAGAGCTTTAGAAAAACAAATTGGAGTTAGCTAAAAATGTTTTCTTTCTCCCATAAAAACAATAACTGATGCACTCATTTCCAGTTGCCTCTGTTGACACTCACTGCACAAAACTCCACTGCTGAAGAAGAAGCTTGATGAAAGCTGGTGCTGAACGTCCCAACAAGCGAATGAAATACAGAGACAGTATTGTCTGACTAGATACCTCACACAATCCTCTTTGGATCCCATTGCCCACCAATGTTTGGATGATAAGTAGCACTGCAGTGAATTGCTTCTAAAACGACCCGTTCAGTCACCTGACTTGAACTGAACTCCAAAACGGTTCAAAGAACTGAAAACCAGCGAGTCAAAGAACAGACCTTAGGGGTCCTTCAGGATCCATGTGACGAGTTTCCCACCTTGAGGTTTTCGTAATCAGTAAATATAGACATTAAGTTTGGATTTTATGTCAATCTCTCCATTAGGAGTTCATATGCTTAGAAATATGTTGATGTGTTCAGAACTTTCTTTCCTCCCTCTTAACTTCAAATCTGGATTTTCAGATGATTTCTCTACTCAAACCTCAGAACTAGTAAATATTTCAGAAAAAAGATCAAGACAAAAGAAATTGCACCACCATTCTACTAGTTAAGTTCTGATTAATGTTTCTATTATTATTTTTCTGAAGCTGTAACAGCATGTTCATACCGTGGCATAATAAATCTCAACAAGTCGTACCAACCAGCTCTGTCCTACCAGCACCGTTTAGATCCAGCTCTAGCAGACATGTTATCTTGTTTGCCTAATCAGTTTCCCAACTGAGTTGGAACCGACCGTTTTATGTTCAATGTTTGTATGCCAAAACAGACACAGGTTATCTGTTACAAGTATTTTACCCAGATTATCCGAAACAACTTCAGACTGTCGACCCTTTTTTTTTTTTATGCATACAGATGCTTTGGTTTGGCTTACTGGTTTGGAAACAGTTTGAAATGTGCTGGTATTCTTTTAGCTTCCAACAACCCTGGACCATATTTCCAAATTTTGTTCAGTAGTTTGTTTTGTTTTTTTTGTTTAATGCTTTTAAAATATGTTAGATTTTGGGCTAATTGTCATACTTTCATCCTCAGGTATCTGCTCAGTTTTGTTTGAGACCCGCATGGGCTGCATGAATGAGGTTATACCCGAGGAAACCCAGAAGTTCATCTTCTCAGTCGGGGAAATGTTTCGGCTCTCCCCTATCGTTGTCCTTTTCCCCAAGTTCCTCTGGCCCTACCTACCTTCGTGGAAACAGTTCATCGCCACCTGGGATCATCTTTTTAAAGTCGGTAAGCAGCAGCCACAACTTTTTTCTTTTCTTTTCAGTTGTTTAAAGATTTGCAGCTTAAGATAGTTATACATTTACACGTCCGAAGTCAAAAAATATGTGAAAAATGGGAAAAAAATTGAGTTTTCTTTCTAAAGTTGCAGAGTTTATGAGAGAGGATTTATGTGGTGTTAATTTCAGTAAGAATGAGGAAATCAGAGGTAATGTTGGTCGCAAGAAGTGGCTTGAAAACCTAACGAGGCAGCTGTGCCACCAGAACGCCCACTTTATATTGTCTAAAACACTGAGAAAGTGAACGGAAGCAGCTAAAAATCTCACCCTTTTCACATATTTAGTCTGTTTTACTTGTGTTTTAACACAGAGTAGATGCCAAACACTTTCAAAGAGAATAACTGTGAAAGGATTTGTTGTCAAGTTTGCTTTTTCTGCAAAGTAAACTAAGATTTAAACATGGGTATTTATGTTAGAAGTGCGCAGATATATAAAGTATAAATTAATTATCTGAAATGCTACAAACACAAATGTAAAGTGTTGGAAACATGTAAACTATGCAGGGATAAAATACCTCAAAGCTTCTGAGTTTTCACATATAGATACTAGATGGCACAGTATGCAGTTTTGAAAAATAACTTACTAAATATTTATTCAAAACTATTTTTCAGGTTTGGATTGGTATTTAAAAATGAAAACGAGTATTGATATTTTTCTATGGATATACATTCTCCATTTCCCATCCCGTTGTCCTACCATCCTTCTTCTTCTTTGTACTTTTTCTGACTTTCTTCTTTACTTTGTGTGTTTTTCTGTAGCTCTTTATTCCATTTTCACTCATGTCTTTCACTTCCCCCCATTTATCCCTCTGTCCTTCCTTCCCTCCTTTTTGTGCAGGTAAAGCTCGTCCACTGTAGGAACATCTTCTTTAAAATCACGGTGAACTTTCGTATATACATTTCAGTGTAAAGAAAGAAACAATCTGGAGTTTTGCGAGAGGAATCCTGGTTGTAATCGAAAATGAAACTAAAATGTGGTTAGAAAGTGTACATGCTTTCCAAAGTTGATGAAATAAAAATGCTATATAAGTAAAACAGTTGAAACAGCAAGAGAACAATTTGAGGAAACAAGTTGAGTTCAGACTCCAAGGCCATTTCTCAGGCTCCGTTATCAGTCCGTTTCAAGGCTAAAACACTCTTACGACTCTATTAAAGGGCCAAAGTCCAACATCCAGGCTCCTCTGACCATAACCGAGAAATCATGAATGCCGGCGCGAGAATCCCCTCAGTGTCTCTTGTTCGCCATCTAGCGGTCAAATTCTCACATCTTTCTCCTGGAGAAATGAACGGTGTGTTTTCACTGTGTCCTAGCTGAGGAGTTGGTGAATAAAAAAATCGAAGAGATCCAGCAGAACGTGGACCTGGACAAGAACGTGGAGGGAGCGTACCTCACGCACCTGCTGCTCAGTGAGCAGATGACCGTCACAGAGATCCTGGGCAGCATCACTGAGCTCCTTTTGGCCGGAGTAGACACGGTGAGCGTTTAGATGAGGCGACACGAGGTAACGCTGATGAGGCTTAGTCTTTTAGGGAACAAGATTTCAAATCTGTTTAGCTTAACTAAAGAATCTGTTCTCCCAGCTGTATTTTTACCACAGCTTTGAAAGGTAAAACATAATAACTCTCAGCTATGATCGTTGTTATCGGTTCTGGTGTTGCGTTTGAGCTGCAGAGATCACGCACAGAAAGGTTGAGATGACATTCCTCAAACGCCACACTTTTGTTTTCCCTCGCAGACGTCCAACACCATCTCCTGGTCACTGTACCGCCTGGCGAAGGAGCCGGAGATCCAGGATCGGTTGTACCAGGAGGTGATCGGAGTTTGCCCCGGAGACAAGGTGCCGACCAGTGACGACGTCAACAAGATGCCATTCCTCAAGGCCATCATCAGGGAAACGCTCCGGTTAGAGAGAATTGTTTTAAAAATACTTTTTACATTTTAATTAGTGTGTGTGTGTGTGTGGTTGTGTGTATCTGTATTGTCTGGTGATGGACTTGTGTTTCCTTAATCTTGTCAATTGGCTGTTGGAGTTAGCAATGATTAAGTAGGCATAGATGGATGAATGGATAAAAGCATATATCTACACACAGCGTAATAAAAAACATTTTTTCCTCACTGACATTAAATCAGGCTAAACTAAATAATGTGAGAGAATTGTTTAGATGTCTTTTATGTTACTTTCTTCAACGACAGAAGTCTACAAACACTTTCACAGCCTTTAAGAAGTCTGCGAAAGTCCATATGATGATGAGCTCATATGGCTTTGAACATTTCTGATCGGTTCATTCACAACAGATGAGTTGAATGGAGGCACATCTGTGGACGATCGCTCTCAGGTTGCCATTTAGTAAATCAAAAATCATTTGTGATGACGTAAAACAGAAAAAGTTTAGCTTCATTTAATGCAAAAAAGTGGGGAAGAAAAGATGTTGACTGTCTTTTTGCACAGTGGAAGTAATCATTTGGTTTTAGTTGTATGTCAAACACCAAGGTATCTGGCGCATGAAGCCATTTGTGAGTACATGTGCGTGAGAGTAAGACCTGTATGTAAATTATATCTGTTTTTGAGTCGTGTGTAGCCGTGTAACATGAAGAAAACTTAACTGATAAACTGATAGAGATTCTCTCAGAAGAAAAGGCGAATAGCAACTCTATATTTTAGTGTACTTAGCTGCTCCACATGGTCTGAACCGCTTTCCAAATGGCCACGAGTACTGATTATTTTTGAACCAAAGTGTGTTTTATTTGATTAGATTATTTTTGGAAACATTCTGTTTGTGCCTGTGTCGACTCCTCGATGCTCCCTCTGTTCTCCAGGCTGTATCCAGTGGTACCAGGAAATGCCCGTGTCACAGCTGAAAGTGAGATCGTAGTCGGGGATTATCTCTTTCCAAAAAAGGTGAGACGCACGTCGGACGGTCCCAGAATCCAACCTCTCAGTCAGCACGTCACGAAACAAACACGCCTTCAGATTTCCCTTTGGTTCTCTGATATTTCATAGTAACAATAACAATATTTAACGGTCTTTCAGTATCAAATGAGGTGAGTTAAACTGGAAGCAAATACAAATAACATTAAGTAAGTAACACCTAATATCAAAGATACATTTGAAACCAGTTTAGTTGTAACTAGCTACTTCCTGTCCCTCACAGACTCTGTTCCACCTGTGCCACTATGCCGTGTCGTACGATGAGAGCATCTTCCCCGACCCCCAGACCTTCCAGCCAGAGCGTTGGCTCAGAGACAGGGACGACATGCTCAAGCAGCACCCGTTCGGGTCGGTGCCGTTCGGCTTCGGGATCCGGGCCTGTTTAGGACGGAGGGTGGCCGAGCTCGAGATGTACCTCCTTTTGTCCAGGGTAAGAGAATCTGAGTGGAAACGACGACCAACAATCACTAAAATGAAATGCCAATGCGTTGCATGAACGTAATCCTCCACTTGCTTCTTGTCGTAGGTGATAAAGCACTACGAGGTCAGGCCCGATCCCGCCGGAAAGACGGTGAAGCCGATCACCAGAACTCTGCTCTGCCCGGCGTCTCCAGTCAACCTCCAGTTTCTAGACAGAAGAGCAGCGCCGGCCGAGGAGAGAGCCACAGCTTAGAGTTGTTTTCCCTCACTGAGTTGTTTGGTATTCAAACCGAGCTCCTATCCTGTCACCAAGCTTTTGTTTCTGCAGAGTTCACAGAGTGAGCCTTCACTGAGGCATGCAGCACAGGCTGCAGAGTAAAGGAAACAGCTAAACCGTCTCTCTGTGCAGATACGATGGCTTCATCCTGGACTTTGTCTCAATCCACCGTTTTGGAGATGCTAACGTTGTTAGCGTGACGAGTTGCTGGTTCCTCCTTTACACAGGCTTCTGTCATTTTATGTCATGATTCTAGTTCAAATGTTTTCTAACAGCAGGAAAGTTCTCACCATTTTTCTATTTGGAGCAGTTTGTAGTAGAAGCAGGTGCGTTTTCACTGAGTCATTTCACACCGATTTACAGGGACAGAAGATTTATTCTTCAATTCAAGCATTGAACTTGTACCAAACTTGCTCCCTTCACCTATTTTACAATGCCTTGCATGAATATCAATAGCCAATGAGGTTATCACATTACAACCATAGATCTTAATGTATGTTTTTATTTTATTTTATGGGATATAGCTGTGTTTAGCATGAAAGCCATAAAGTTCAGTTATTATTGCTCTCCCTGCTGAAACAGGGAGAGCAATAATAATCAGTTTAAGAGGCCGGGTGTGTATTGATAAATTTGCAGTTGTACCAAAATCTCTAATTGTTTTTTAGTTGCTCTGTATTTAGCATTTGGAGGTATCAGAGTAAAGGGGGGCTGAGGAACCTAGAAAAAAGGGAAAAAATGGATCTGTAGCTGTGTATTTATTATTCTTTAAATATTAAAACCACCATCTTGTTAATCTGTTTACTTTTCATCAGATAATCGCAGCCCTGCATCTTCACAAAAAGGCAGTTTTGATAAAAACAAATTGCATTTAATTTAATATCAAAGGATTGTCATTTTTTTTAAATGTTGCGTTTCTTTGAACTATTTTTAGAAGTGAATCTGCAATATTTTTGACTGTAAGATTTACTTCATAAAATTAAAAAAATATATATTTTCTTCCAATCGGTCGTTTTCTTTTTTGAGCTTAAGATTGATTTGAATAAGAAAAGTTTGGTAACTTCCTCTCTCCTTACTTTGAATTAAATAGTAGAAAATGGGTGAGGATTCCATAAAGTTGTCCATTTTTATTTACTAAAGAGTTAATGGATGACAACTAACCGTAGTAAATATTGCAATAATGAAGCTTCTGCCACTGTCATGTGTAGATGAAGAAATACATGACTAGTAAATTAGAATATTATTGAAAAGTCCAGTTATTTCAGGAACTTTATCACTAAGCGAACCACATTGTGTAGATTAATTACACACAGATGGATGTTTTAAAGCCGTTATTTCTGTTTTTGATGATTTTCAACTTGCAGGTTATTGTAAACATGACGTTTAAAGTTAGAATATTACATCAGATGGAGAAAAAAGCAGAAATGTAACCTTAAAAGTATGTGTAATACTTGATTAACGGTTGCCAATTTTCTAAAAGTATGTTTAATCTGACAAATGAGCATTTTATCATTTATTGTATACGACTGTTTAATATATAGTTGTTTATAGGTGATATCTGCTTCAAATGTGTTATATTCAGCATATATATAGATTTATCTTCAGCTTTTATTTTGACGTTTTGTGCCAAGGGTAGTAGCATTCAGCGGTTTCTTTTATTTTATAGCATTACTGTGTGTGTTCAGCTTACTTGTTGACCACTGGTGCCCTCTTGTGGATGTGCTTGGTACTACATCATTTTATTAGTGTAGTAATCCGGGTGTTCCGTGAATAACAGTAAAAAAGAAAAAAGGCTTTAACTCACAGTTTAGTTTATGTAAAAACTAACTTGACAACCTGGGGCCCTGACCTGTCTGCTGTGTTTCTTGCTCTTCATGAAGCTTTTCTTTAATTTGCCACCAAATGTAAAATTAAAGCTTGAGTATCTGTTGCAGATCACTGTACGATCCCAGCTCACACTGAGCGAGAAGAAGAGGGACACGCTGTGGACTCACAGACAGGGACCGGCTACATTAAATGCTGTCATCAACTTTAAATTACAGACAAACCTTTGGACTGTGGGAGGAAACCACAGAAAAAAAATCTGTTGGTTTGGTGCAACGAGCCGAGTTTAACAATCAATCAACAATGTTCTTGATGAGTCTACCCACTGCATCTCAGGAGAATCTGTTCAAGGGAGAGAACAAAATGTCTTCTTGAGAACTCGTGTGTCGTCAGAGCGAATCTGATCAACCTTCAGTTAAACTCTGCTGTCTGAAGGTCTGAAGGACATTTTCCTGCTGAGATTTTACTGCATTAAAGGGATTTTATTGTCTAAAAGTATCAGTCAGTGGAAGGCTACTAAATATTTGTCTCCCCAGCAGATCTGATTGAATCAGGTGGAGATTTTATTCTTAATTAGGGCAAAATTATTATGAAATTACAAACTTTTTACAATGGGAAAACTTAGGTACAACACGAAGTATACATCTTTCAATAACGACGCGATCGTAGCGACGTTACATCCTTTTTAAGTTGGTAGTACATAGGATCACATTTTTCTAGCAACTTTTACTCAAAAGCAAATTTTGGTGACTTCAAATCAGCGTTTAATTTCTTTATCAGTCTTGGCTAAATACATAAAGTGTTTTCACAGTAAGTGTGGCCCAAATCCTTTGCTTATTGATGGAAATAATCAATTTCCCCCTATTTTTTTCATTCGAGTCCAAAAGGACGTGTGAGAGGAGGTCTCAGGTATTGAGATGGTTGTTGTCACTGTAACGCAGCAAATACTGGGTGTAGTACTTAGTGAAGAACTGTGCAGTGGATTTCCTGCTGAAAGACAAAAAACAAAAACAAATCAAATACTGCATCTCCACAGCATGATGCTGCCACCACCATGTTTCAGGCAGTCAGTGATACGGGGAGTTACCCAGGGCTAAATTTGAAAGGGATTTTGATCAGAGGAAGTACATTCACCAGAAAATCGTACTTATTTGCGCATCTTGACTGACTTGTTAACTACGTGAGTGTGCGTCAGTAGGAAGCTGAGAATAGGAAGAGTGTTCACAAGCTTTCCTGCAATCTGATTGGCTGGTTGAGGGCGGCAAGACGAGAGGCTTGGCTACTCCTACCGCAACTACAGCTGCCTGTGATAACATTCAGGGTCTCTTTGCATAATTTCCACTGAACCTTATATGAAACGCACCTGAGGCGTGGAGTTTAAATACTGGTACATTTTTATTAATGTAAAACAATGCTTAAATGTTTGAACATTCTGAAGTTACAGTGCATATTTTCAGGTCCAAAAATTCTCACATGGGACGTTTTTAAACACCCTGTTGTTGTGCAGGCCTATTTATCAATATAATGAAATTTGAATCAAATTGATTCTTTTTTTTTTTTCAGGTAGGGCACCAAAACTGACCTTAGCCCGGGGGCCCTTATCATTCTGGCCGCGGCCCTGTGTGAGCAAAAGCAGAATTAGAAAACCAGTGTGTTGATAAAAACATGCGACGTTTGCTCAGGACTTTATTTTTGGTCACCCTTGCTGAGAAGATGACCGCAGTGGTTTTCAGGCTGCAGTGACGTCAGTGGTGTCATTCCTATTATCTTCAAGGAACAACAAAAGACAGGAAGTAAAAAAAAACACACACGCACACACACAATCACACGCACACATGGACACACCACGACGTCTCATCCTGCATGTTTTATATCCGTCATCGTTCCATCACAACAGACACAAATGACGTAAATGACGTCCTTAACGTGACACTTTTATTTAAATCAGGTGAGATGAAGCACAAAAAAAAGACTCCAAAAGATGCAGGACGGTGGTCGACAGGGTTGGGACATTTTAGGAACTTTTTCAGTGTAGAGATGGAAGAGGCTGCAGAGTTGTGATTAACACACACACACACACGCACCCCCCCCACGCACGCACGCACACACACACTAAGAGGGAGTGCGTGTTGCTCATAGTTATTTTAATCACCATGCCTCCTTTATAAAGCCGGAGAGGGGAGGCAGCCTGGACAGCACTGCCAGAACACTTTGACCCTGGATCCAGGACCAGATCTGCGTCCGAGCGCAACAACGGCGCTATTGTGAACCCAGAGCGGCTGCTGCTGCTGGGGCCCCCCTGCCTCACTCCCCACTTCCACTAACGGACCTCCTGATCCACAGAAAGTGAGTTTCAAACGCCAACTCTCTGGATCTTAATGATCGTGGGGACAGAACACGAGCCTTTTGGATCGGATCGGATCGGATTGAAAGGCGCAGTTTGTCTCATAAAAGTGGCAATAAATCCCAGGTTTTCCTCCCCAGTGGTGGAAGATTAACTTTAAAGTCGTCGGTATTTTTACGAGCGTGATCTCGTTTCTTCTTCTTCTTCTTTTTATTGATTTCCGAGCCCCGTCAGAGAGCAGAGAGAGGGAGAGAGAGAGAGGGGACGGACTTGGAGGTGAAGCTGCCAGATGCTTCAGTAAACAGAGATCAACAGAAACAACAAAAGTCGCACAACGGTGTGAAAAAAAAGCAACATGGGCAAGGTAAACACGACCGATGTACGTATGTAGTGTGCGCATCAGTTTGCATGTTTCCTTTACTTTTGTTGTGTGCGCATTTATTTATTTTTTTTAAACTAGTTTGTTGAAAAGTTCTGGGTCTACTTCGGGCTTGGATTCGAGCCCGTTTCGGAATATTTCTTTCTTTCTTTCTTTGGCTTTCCGAGTCAGGATCCGATGGCGTTCGGTTTAATCCGGGGTGAAATGACGCAACCGCCTCCTCTGCAGAAGAACAGTTTTAAAAAGTTGCTTTTGGTGAAAGCCACGCGTGTTTCCTCCGACTTTCCTCCCCGGGAGGGAAACACATCGCAGGGGGACGAGTGAGAAGTCCTCAGTCTCTTCTGTCCGCTTTTTTTTTTTTAGTATAAGATAAGAGAATTACTCCCAACATCTGTGAGGCTTCAATATCACATGACAATTTGTTTTTTCTTTTTTTTTTGTTTTTTTTAAGATTAAATTAAGTTTAGTTTAAATTGTCTGTGCCAAGTTGCGGGAAATCAAGTTTGGCTGGTCCCCAAACAAGTTTCCTATTGCTTTAGTGAGCATTTATAGGTTTGCAGCGTGTATAATTAAAAAATTGTTCTTAAGCTCATCATTGGGTAACTAGAGCTGGGTGTGTATTAATGAAAGGGTTGCAGAATCAAAGTATCTTAAGCAAGATTTTACACTTTCTTATGTGTGATAAAATTGGTCACGCATAAGAAGAAACAAGAACCTGTCAGAATGAGCTTGGATCAAACTGCTGTCTTTTGATCACCTGCACTGCATCCCAAAACATGATGCATGTGATAATGTTAGCTATTATTATTATTATTATTATTAATAACAAATGCTGACCTCATCATTCATCCACATCGTGCTTAAGGCAGGTGATGCTTCTGAGGTGTTGCTGCTGCGTAACAGTGCAGTAGTCGTGGTTAGAAACTTTGTAGAAGTTTTTTTTGTTGTTGTTGACATTTTGCTTTTGTAAAGCAAACAGAAAAAGTCTTCAAATATTGCCCATCCGGTTCAATATTTGACACTTGAGATGAAAACCTGTATCAATTTTTCCACCTTGTCGGTGTAGTAAATATTTCTTCAGACTTGATGTTTGTTCTCTCGACAGACTGAAATGGTATATTTGCTGTCAAATCACAGCTGGAGGCATTTTCTGGCAATTCTGCATCATTTACAGAATTAGTTTGTGATCTTGGAGTTTTGTCATGTTACATAAATAAATGTGAGAAGCACAGAACCGAGTGACTTCAGTGTGGTTTAAATTTTAACTTTCCTGGTTTTCTGCCATCTCCTTGGTTTTGTTTCTGGATTATTTAGTGCCACTTTTAGATTATTTATTTATTTATTTATTGATAAGTTGGCTACTTTTGTGTAATAAAATAATCTACAGAACATTATGTTTCTTTCTTTTATTTTTACCCCTGCTGCATTCGGGTCAGCTCTTAAAACGCATCACCACAGGCGCCATGTGGGCCTGAAAAACTCACAATACTGCCCCTTTAAAAAAAGTGTTTTGTATGAGACAAACAAAGCCTGAGTAGATGGTATTTTATAAAGGTTTAATTTAAAATCGAAACCAGCACAGTCATGTGTAATTACCCGCTTCTTCAATCACACATTAGACAAGTTTTGTTCTGTTTTGCTGAAGTCAATTTCGGACCAAAACTCCTCCAAGAATTCACCTACAAACGTATCCAGGAGGTCACACAAGAACCCAGAGCGACATTTAAAGTGCTTCCCAACGTACTGACCTGAGTCAGAGTTCATAATTTGGAAATGAGGAAAAACTGCTGAACCAAACAGCTGACGATTCTACACCTTGGTATTATCTGCAATTTTTAATTCAGAGGCAGAATAGTTAGACAATGTTCCAAATCTCTTTATCTGACACATTTGAACTTAGAAACTAGATTATTCCAGCCTAATAAATGACTTAATTTACTAATCAGTATTAATGTTTCTGTTTACACTGTCCCCTTTACTATTACGCCTCATAAACACAGGTTGTATATTCATCTACTTAATTACAAATGACTTTACAAACAGACTAAGCATACAAACTAAACTAGGGATTAAAAGACATTGTCAAGTAGAAGACGTGGCAGCCAAACCGTGCGTTCGGGTCTCATTGATTATCCTCTTACTGAATGGGTAACGAGCGGGCCTGGGCTCATGGCGACCCAACTTGGTTTGACCAAATCCAACACAAATCAACCAGAAAACTGTGGCGCTGGTGTTTCATGAGCCAGCAGCACACAGACTCATCCAGGACACAAACTACAGCCGTCGACTTCCTGGTGTCACTGAACCACAAACACCAGAAGAGTCTTAGTGGGCGAAGGTGATCAACGGTTTAAAAGTCCTCAGCTGATGAAAATAAATGTTGCGTTTTTGATTTGGAAATCCAGATCCCAGAGTCTGGAGGAAGAGCGGAGAGGCACAGAATCGAAGTAGCTCAAGGTCCATTTGTGTACCAAGCCACTTTTTAGTTCCATACCAAACCTACGAAGGCAATTCAACATTGCGTTTGCTTATCTTCCATGTGGAAAGGCTCCATTTGAAGGTGTTTGTTCAATGCATTTCCTCAGAATGTTGTCACTGTAACCAGCGGTTACAGAGGGAATGTAAATGCTATTTGGTGTGATATTTTATGGTACAAAATGATGTTGCTGATCATATATTTTCCACTGTTGCGCAGCATCTGATCCTATCAGAGGTCTCACAGCTGTTAAACTTTCATAAAACCGCTATTTGCTCATAATAATTAACCTGGAATGTCACGACAAACGGAACGACATCGACAACATTCCTCTCCCGTCACGGCAGAAGCAGGAAATGGAGACTTTATCGATTGGATCTGCGTTTGTCTAGAACTGGCGAAAGGCTGGAAGATAACGTTAGAGAGGATTTACTGTCATTTATTAGCTCCCTTTGTCTCGTCAATTGGCATGCTGTAAAAGTGTGGACTAATTCATTCTGAATGCATGTTGTTGTTGTTGCTCTTTTTAGAAACTATGTGGAACCAACTACCCAACCAGCATCTGCTTCATAGTGGTGAATGAGTTCTGTGAACGTTTCTCCTACTATGGCATGAAGGGTAAGAGATGCTCCTGGTTTGCTCTCTCCTTCCCTCAGACCGTCTTCATGCTCGCATGTTTGTCACAGTACAAACTTCTTCGCTAAGAAATCAGTGAGAGAAGAGAAGCTTTTATTTATTTATTTATTATTTTTTTTTCCTGAGTTTTATTTCTGAATTACATAAAATCCCAGCCTGAAGTCGGCCTCTGAGTTTATCACTGGCACATGTTTATTTATTGTTTTCTCAGTCTGTTTCAAATGTTTCAAAACACATCATTTTTTTTCTCACTGTCAAATGGGACAATTATAGAACCACAAATTACTGTGAAATGTTTTTCTCTACAGTTCCAGATTTCTCGTGGTGATGAATGCTGGAGGTTTTTCTTCCTTCCATGTCGTTATTCAATTTTTTTTTGTGCATTAAACTGTGTATTTTACCTACTTTCGACACTACAGTTACTCTGAGTTAAGCATGAAAAATGAAGATAAATCATGTTTGACTTTTAGACCTCTGTAATGATTTGCATTCAGATTGTTTGTTCAGCTCAGATTAACAAATTCACTTCTGCACAACTGACTCACTTTATATCGAGGAAGTTTCTCAATACCAAACAATCACGCAGATAAATTTAATTATACGTTTCAGGTCAATTGATTATGCCAATTGGTAAAAGTTTTTTTTTTTAAACTAAGGAAACCCATCAAATTGAACTCAGTTATCGAATCTTTAAGTTTGCAGCAACCTTGTAAAAGTAGAGAGGAAATCTTCCCTTTAACGGGAAAGAACACACACGGGGTGTGCAGGAATGGAAAATACTTTTTAAGAGCTGGACATTTCAGTTTCAAATATTTATTTATTGATTCTATGCAAGATTCTGACTTTGAGATGCTGAATGTTTGGGTTTTCATTATCAGTAAGTTACAATCGTCAAAATAAATATTTTCCTCTTTGTAAGGAATCTATCAGTTTCACTTTCTGAAATGAGTTATAAGGAACATTGCACTTTTTCACAATTTTATTTTTAATTATCTTCTGTTTTTAATTTACTGAAATGGGGCAAATGTCGTAGTTTTACCTTATTTTAAGTGTGATAACTTACAAGTAACCTTTCAGCAAGTTTTAAGTAAATAATTCCTTAAAATTGCAGAAAACGTACCTGTTCCAATATTAGAGAATTATTGACTTATAACAAGCTGCTATATTTTTTTTTACTATATTTTAAGTTACTTATAACTTAGTTTTGTCTTGTAAGTGTAGTAAGATATTTGCGCTAAAAACTGTATAGACCAAAAATACTTGGTAAGATTTTTGCATTGTTTACAGACGACTAGCAAAGGAGACTGGAGTCTGAACTGAATACAAAAGTTTTTTTTTTCCCCCTTGTTGTCCAACACATTAGTTTTTCAGTTGAATTGTACAAGGTAAATGTCACCTGGCTTTTTTTTTTTTAACGGTCTCAGCTAGTGCCTGTGTGCTCTGATTGCAGCGGTTTTGACGCTGTACTTCCTCAGCTACCTTAAGTGGGACAAGGACCTCTCCACCGCCATCTACCATGCCTTCAGCGGCCTCTGCTACTTCACTCCCATCCTGGGAGCCGTCATCGCCGACTCCTGGCTGGGAAAGTTCAAGTGAGTTTGCCTGTCGCCTCGCCTCTGACCCCCAGGGTCACCGCCAGTCAACTCCGTGCGACACAACGTCTAGTAATCCATGTGTGGCGAGGGAGGGAGGGCGTGAGCCGCTCTGACCACACACATCCAAACAAAAAGATTAGAGGAGCTCAGCGCCGCATGCACACAATGACTGTTTACTCCCAACAGGACCATCATCTACCTGTCCATCGTTTACGTGATTGGCCATGTGGTGAAGTCTGTGGGAGCCATTCCCACTGTGGGAAACACCGATATGCACATGTAAGTCACGGATTCTGGACCTTTTACGCTCACACGGACCTGATTTTATTGTCAGAATGAGTAAAAGAAACAGTCATTAACTAAAATGGAGACAGAACCGCACATTAAAAAATAACAAGAAAAGTTTTCCAGGTTGTTTTAGAGTTAAAGAGCCATTAAACTCTGTCTTAATTTTGTCCAGTATGCTGATGACGGTCGTTCTCTCGACCCAGTAGTGTGTCTGATTTTTGTTTTTTGTGCTCTAGCGGTCTGTCCATGTTTGGCCTGATCCTCATCGCGTTGGGCACTGGAGGAATCAAACCGTGTGTAGCAGCGTTTGGAGGGGATCAGTTCGACGAAGAACACGTAAGCGTCCAATCAGCGTGGGTTTATGGTACGGCTCTTTGCCAAGGGCAAATAAACAGATATAATTCCTCCATTATCTAAGTAGGACTCTGCATGGGAATTAAACCATAAAAAGAGTCAATAAGTTGAGAAAATGAGGTAAATTAGTCCTTTATCATGATGCGTTGATAAAATCCAATGTGTGTAAACATCTCTATCACACACTCATCACTTTGGGCCGGTAATTGTAAAAAGTGTTTTTGGTTTAGTGACTCTCCTCAACATTTCTCACATCACTCCTCTTTTTAAGCTGAACTTTACATGAAGGTGTTCCTTCAGGAAGAGCTTTCTTGCTCTGGATGCAGTTTGTTTGGATTTTCCTCCGTGGCTCTGTGCCCTGAATGCACCCCCAATAAACACAGCTGTCCTCTAGTAGCTCTTATGATAGATAAGAGACAAAATGACGACATTTCTGCCCTTTTTATGTCTGTTTATACACAAACCAAAGTTGGAAATGCAGCACAAGTGGAACAGCATCAGGTTAAAACTCCCATGAGCCTTTGCTTGAAAAGCTGTGTGTTTTGAATAGGTTTGGGTTTTTGTGTGCGTGTGTGTGTGTGTGTGTGTGAACACATACAAGTTTCCCTCACTGAGTTATTTCTGCAAACTTTTGCTTTAGTAATTTGTGCCTATAGTTATGGTGTCACAATACAACTTTTTCACCTGCAAAATGATAACCATATTGCAGCTTTGAGTATCAGCCGATACCAATACTGACCCAATATGATGGCACCATGAATCATACATACTTATATTTTGGTTGTTTGCTCAAACAGAAAACAAAAGTCAACAACAGTAGGTATGAGAACAACTGGGAACAACAAGCGCTGCTGGATAGAAATGGTGGATCAAAGTAAATACTAGTAGACTGATTTAATTGCAATGCTTGTACAGGAGATTTTAGATGCAGGCTGATATGATCGGATACTCATTTTTAGCTGACCGATTTCCGATATCAATATCTGAAATCGCTGAACCACTAGCATCTCTTTTAGTCCATGCTTGATCGTTTGATTATATTGCATTTAACATGACTTCTTTTATAGTACATTAGAGATCTTTATACAGCCAATTGGCCACTTTAAGGGGGAAAAGGTATCAGGTGCTTTTCTGGGGTAAATTGGTAGGTAGTTTTTATCCTGTTAAAGGAAGTTTAAAATGTCAACCTTTTGCAGCATTAGAAAATCTCCACAGCTCTGCTCCAGAGTAAAATACTAGAATTTTTTTCTTACAATGCTCTTTTGATTTTAAAACCATTGTTATTGTTTAGAAAATACTAGAAACAAGTGTAGAGCTTCTTAAAATATTAAAGATCCAAATGCACAGTCACATTTTAACTCTTTATAACTCTCTTTTTTATTTATTTTTTCTTCTCTTTACCTCCAGATAAAGGAAAGACAGAAATTCTTCTCAATTTTCTACATGTCGATCAATGCCGGGAGCGTTTTGTCGACGCTGATAACGCCCATCCTCAGAGGTGAGCGTTCGCCGTCGTAACGTCCAGAGTCCTGTGAGCTCCCTGGCGCTGCTAAACGCCGTCTCCTCCTGCAGGGGATGTGAAGTGTTTCGGCGACGACTGCTACGCCCTGGCCTTTGGCGTTCCTGCAGCCTTGATGGTCGTGGCTCTAGGTAAGGATTTCATCAGCTCCGCGTGGCCCCAGGTATTTAAAGAGCAGGGGCCGATTCAAACATGTACAGAACAGCCTGAGAAAAGTGTGATGGAATCTGGTGTCTGGTATTCAAAGACGATAAGAGACAAAAGTAATATTTGTTTTTACACAAAGTCATTACAGATGGATAGAAATGTTAGATATTTTTTGTTTGTTTTTACTGAGTCTTTTTGTATGCGTGCGTGCCTGTGGAGCCGAAATCATATTTGGTATAAAACATATTTGTTTTAAGTCCTACAGGTTTTAGCAAGTAAAAAAATATGCAAAATGCAGCAGAAAAAAACTAATGTGAATGTTTATAATCTACGGGGACCTCGATGCAGGATGTGGGGGTCATTACAGGCTGCAATGTGCATGCTGAGGCTGTTTTCACAAGCCGGGCTTCACCCTGATCAAGGCCCGTCCTCATCCGTTGTGACGGCCAGTTTTCTCTGCCCGTCGTTTCCCCCTCAGCCCTGATCTGTGAGGGATTCATGCCTGGTCGCCTGCTCACTGTGGGAGCAAACTGTGACACGAATGACATGTCGAGTTTAGGCTGAGCCCGAAAGGAGCTTTAGCATTCAAGGTTTAGTTTGTGTTTGTTGGTTGTTTTGAGCGAGGAAAAAATAAAATCAGTCTTTTCGAGATCGTTTTACTGGAGATCGACTATGAGTCGCTTAAAGAAAGACGGTGAGGATGGGAACCGTATTTTGTGACTATGTGGTTTATCTCGATAAGCGGCAGATATTTGGTAAGAGAAACATTTGCGGTGAAGACATTTTTAAATGTGTTTTACAAAAATTTATGAATCCACAAGGAACAAAATCCTAAGATTAGTTTACTGAAGAGCTACAGTGTGTGACAAAAAACCTTCCAGATGGTACTTTAAAAAGGAAAAAGAAGCAAAGAAACGCTAAGAACCCCTGGGGAAAGTGAAAAACGGTTAAAAGAAAGTTAGATAACGCAATGTAGGAAAAAACTTTAGGACCTAAGAGATGAAATTTAAAAAAATCAAACAAACGTAGGTTGACTAAAGAGAACCAAAAGAATAGTCAAAATGAGCATCATGCTTTGTGAAATGACTTATTTTAATAGAGGACAGACTTTTGGAAAGACGTTCGTTTCCTGTCGTGTTTTGAAAGTAAATCGTTTTGAGCTGATTCTGGTTCTCCATCTGGTCCTCCACAGCTGTGTTCATCTTTGGCAGCGGTATGTACAAGAAGACGCCGCCTCAGGGAAACGTCCTCGGGGAAGTCTGCAAATGTATCGGCGTGAGTCATTTCATCTCCCACTCGTCTCCCGTCAGGCTTGGGATGAGACACGAGTGTGTGTGGGATTAGCTTAGTGCACATTGAAGTAGGATTGTTTTTAAAATTCTTATATCTTCCTCTGGTCAGTTTGCTATCAAAAACCGCTGGAACAGCTCAAAAGATGACCACAAGAGGAAGCACTGGCTGGACTGGGCCGAAGACAAGTACTCGGTAACGACCAGCAAAACGCCATTGCTGCTTCTTCACTAGAAAACAGACCTGAAGCTGGAGGAAACTCGCTTAAACCTTCACTGCTTCACGAATCCATCCGCGTTTCTGCTTCTCTGTTTAACAGAAGCGACTGATCCAGGAGATCAAGATGGTTCTGCGGGTTCTGGTGCTCTACATCCCCCTGCCAATGTTCTGGGCTCTGTTTGACCAGCAGGTACACATTCACATTCATCCCACTTTGCAAGGAAATTCAAGTCCTTACCATTTAGCAGCTTGTGTAATTGACTGATTGTAAATTATGTAATGGTGTAAAAACTGTTGGAAAAAGATTTAAATAAATAAAAAAAATTGCAGTTTTCTTCGATAGCATATGAAGTATTTATTCAGTTCTATTTTGATGTGTGATCAAAGTGTCATTCTGCTGATGTCACTCTGAGCTGGTTTCTTTATTGCAGGGTTCCCGCTGGACTCTCCAAGCCACACGGATGAACATGGCTTTTGTAAGTCTGTCTTTAAACATAATTTGAACCTGCTACAGAAAAAAAAATTAAATGCTGACATTTGCGCTTTGATATCAGTGGGTGGATTTAGATGTGAATCCGATTGCACAAACTGTCCCATAAAGCAGATCCTCCTCCACGTTCGGACGTCGTTTGCCGTTTTATTCCAGTAACGTTTTAATGTTTATGGCTCAGATAACCCATGCAGTGCCCAGTTTTGAATTCACTTAGCTAAATTTTAATTTTCTGTGTCATAACAGGGAGAATCCTTCACGATTAAGCCCGACCAGATGCAGGTATGTGCAGCTCATCCTGCCGTCGGTGGGATCAGTTTGTGTCGTTTCCTATACAAACTATTGCAGGACGTCCAGACAGAATGTGATGCATTCTCATGAAATCAATGATAACGCCAATTTAGTGTTCATGAGTGGAAATTATGGGATTCATAGTTTATTTTTCATGTGGGGAAAAATAAAACTATTTCCCATTTTACTTGAGTTCTGCACTATTTTATCTTCATTTCATTCTTTGTTGAAAATCATTTTACATTAGACAACATTTCCTTTATGCTTCACTCTATCTATGCTCTTTTTCCTGTTTTGAACAATAACTGTTTGAAACCAAGGAAGAAAAATGTGTAAGAAAAAGACTTGCAGATAATAACAGTGATTTATATAGATTAAAGGGAGTTCTTATATTTTGAGAAGCAGATGTAAATATAGAGGAAGATTGTTTTGGTGGTTTTGACCTCTCCTTTTAAGAAAGAATGTTTAACATGTCCTGTTTTCTGCTACAAATTACTATAAAAAAAATGTAATTGTTAGATTACTCCATTTATCTCAACACACCTTTTTAAAGTTTTTTTTTTTTTTTTTTTTTTACAATAAGCTTTTTTTTGTTTTCTTGCCAAAGATAAAATAAAATACGATCAACTATTTGCGCCTTAAGGTATGAAATGCATGTTTAAAATGTCACCTTCACTGGGACAAAAATAAACAGAAGCTACACAAAAGTCCTTATTTTTATATTCCTAAATAAAAGAAAAACAAATCAAAGCATTCAGAATGTCAAATATAACGAGAGAGAGCTGGAAATAATTACGAAAACATGCTTCAGGCCCGCGGGAGTGAAATTTCAGAGGAAAAACCCTCATCACCATGGAGATTAGAGCAGACTTGTGTTTATTAACTGTGCGTTATTAGATTTTTCACTAATTCTGATTTACTGGTCTTAAAAGAAAAAAAATTTCTTGTTGCATTTTGTGTTCAGTTGATTGCTGCTCTTTTTTCTTGCATTTCTTGCGGCTGATTTTGTTAGGAGCCATTGAAGCAAGAACGGCGATAAGAGACAGCCAAAGACAAAAACAGCAGTGGGTGTAAATGATGTGTGTGTTTTTGCAGCTGTAGGGCCAACGTTAACAGAAAAAGTTAGCTAGTAGAGGGGTCGTTTCCTGGTACTCGGTCTTCATTTCTAGCTACACTCACTGCATTTTATGCATTCTCACTCGATCAGCTCAACCAATCCGGTGAGATTCCCACCTCATATTGACCTGAAAACATCAAAATGAATGGGAAAGTAAAATTTCACAAAGGTAAAATGGGTTGATTTGTATAACATTTGTCACGTTTATGCTTTTAATTTAGTTTTCTTGTAATTCTTACTGACAGTGCTGTGGTTTAGTTAGTAAGGTGAATGACAATAACGCCCTCTTTGCTCAAATCTGTTTGTTTGATGCGTCTCTGTGTCCCTCATTCATGCAGCTGAGATCATTTGAGTTTACATTCATAAGACACAAACATATTTTTCTATTTTGTTGCCACCTGTGAGTTTGATGTCACGTGGCTTTCAACCACCGTGTTAAAGGTTGACTTGTCTGTAAATGTACTGCAGAAGTCAGTGTCATATTAAACCCCAAAGTCTGTAAATGTTGTTTTGACGGAGTCGACCATGACACTATAAAAGTTGAATTATCTTGTTTTACTTCTCCCCACCCCCCCAAATCCTCCCATTTTCATTTTTACATTTCAAACAGTGTTAGTATTTGCATTTTCAAATTAAAAGTCAAACATTTTTCTTCCAAGTTTTCAATTCTGTTATGTCAGCACTTTTATGAGCGCTTATCGCTGCCATCTTCTCTTTAAACTCATTATATTTTAACAACGAAGCGTTTATGAGTTTTATTGAAGTTTTATTGGGCCATTTAAAGGCTGGTTTTCCTGGTGTCCGCTGCCCAGATGCTGAACGCGCTGCTGATTCTCGTCTTCGTGCCCATCTTTGACCTCGTCATATATCCTCTCGTTGGCCTCTGCAGAATCAAAATCACGTGAGTAAACCGCTCTTGTTCCGGACGCTGCGGCGTTTCGGCGGAGCTGTCGACTCAAATATGGAGCGTGAGTAAAATCAAAGAGCTACGGCCGATAAAAACAACAACAAAAACAATTTAAAATCTACACTGTACAGAGAAATAATGAACAGTACTCAAACAATATTACTTTGACACCAAAGTAAAGGAATAATTTAAAGAAAATGCAAATCTGCATTCATCAATTGTGATAACTTCAACCAGGTTTTTTTTTTTTTCTTTAGGCATTGAAGAAAACGTAATGATTAATAGTATATATTGTATAAAACTCTCAAACTACATAAATTATTGCTTTTAACTAATGGGGCAATACATTTTACAATTCTAATATTCATCGTAATAGAAACTCATAAGCTACATCTGGTACATGTCATGTTGCCTTCATTAAGATGTTCACACACACAAACGCATCATCTGATCATTTTGGACATAAAATGTTTTTTTTTTCTTTTTCTGGGATGGTTTCACAGTGAAATAAATGTCAAGGCAACTTTGAAAAGTATGAGCTACATTTTCACTGAAAAAGTAGAGAAATAGTCAAACAGATGAATTAAAATCATAAACCACTTTTAAGAAAGAGACATAAAGCTACCAAATACAGGAGCAGCTGATTCACCTGGACAAGTAATGACACTATAAAAATATAGAGATTCAATTGTTTACAATATGATCTTATTGAATTAAAAAAACTAAAATAATGGCAAACTAAGTCATCTGCGGTGTAAGTCTATCCTTTCAACATTTTTTGTTTACATCAGAATTTTGATGTGTGTAAAAATTGTACCAAGAACGTTACGAAATAAACAAATAAATGGTGAGGAGCGATGTAACATCAGCTCACGTTGGCTTCATTAAACGAACAGTCCTCACAATAAAGACCCGAGGTGGGAGGTCAGAGGTTAGGGAACACAACTGTTTCCTGAACGAAATGTCTCACTAGGCACGATCTTTAAGACGGTAGGAAGACCATCGTCGAAGTCAAAAGTTTGAGTAAGGAAAAGAGGGGAAAGCTTCGACCTCCGTACAGCTGGATTCTTTATGCAGAACTCTGAATAAAAAGGTCACCGACTCGTATTGACGAATATTAGAAAAATGTTTCTGCAGAGAAACGTCGCAACATTTGTCTTCAACATAAGGATCAACGATCACCAAAGAGATGCCAACTAAGCTGACTAAAAGTTGTAAATTCTTGTTTTTCGATGCCTCCGATTCCTACGTAGTACATGACACTGTCCCTCTGCCTTCAGGCCTCTGAGGAAAATGGCCACAGGGATGATCTTTGCAGCTCTTGCCTTTGGAGCAGCCACCCTGGTGGAAATCAATGTTGTGGTACGTCTGAGCGCCACTCACGAATCGCACCGTTACCGCAGGATCTTACTCTTATAGTATTATGTTTACAGTAGGTAATACTGATACCTCCTATATAAGAAGCTAATTGTGAACAATGATGGATCATTAGGGTGTTGATGAGGCAGCGTTCTGTCTGTTTACCAGTGTGACTGTGTTTTCTAGAAAACAGTGGTGGAACCTGCACCTGCTGAGCAGAGTCTGCTGCAGGTCTTCAACCTGGCAAACGGAGCCGTCAGCGTGAAGGTCGCCGGCGGCAACCCATTTCAAAACCCCATCGAAGAACTTCAGGTAACTCGAAAAGCGCCTGAAAAGCCATTTCATTGTTTTACTTAGTTGTGGTTTTTTTGTAAAAACCAATAAAATTTATTCTTAGTTTTTGGTTTTAGTTGTATTTGTTTCAACCTAATTTTTCTTGGTTTTATTTATTCTTTGATACAAATAAACTAGCCTCAATGCTAGACAGAGATGCCATGAAAACAATTCAATGAAATATTTCAACAATTTTATACCAACAGATTTAATTTGCTGTTGGAAAACTCTTTAATGTTCTGTTTCGGGTCATTAATGGGATTCTTTTTTTTTTATTTATTTTTTAAATTGTGTTTTTAAGTCCATATTTTGACCACTAACATGCTGCTCTCTCTCTCAGGACCCCTCGGCATACGAGCCTCTCCCACTGGGGGCCCCCAACAAGGAACTGAGTATCGATGTCACATTTACAGGAACGTCGTATTCTTGCAGTCATGAATTTGAAGAACGAAAGGCTTACAGTCTCATCGTACACCAGGAAGCTCCTGGTATTGAGTGCAAACTTGTAAGTACACTTATGACTTTTTGTTGATAATAGCAGTAATTGTTAAGGTTGCAATAAGCTAAACATTTCCCATGTGAGGTAAAGTTAATAGCAAGCTTGTAAACTGGTGTGTATTTTAATAGCAGTCAGGGGCAGGAGACTTTATGTAGTTTTTTTGTTTTTTTGTTGGCAATTTATGGAAAATAACTGAGTGTAGTTCATGTCCAAATGTCTGAAAACTGAAAGAATACCACAGATGAGCTAAGAATAAAATGCTATTGTATGTTGCTGATAGAAAACTGCCTCAGCGTCCATGTTTATATTTCAGGTGGAGGACAACATCATCAAAAATGAAGATGGGAACCCTAACGTGCGGTAAAAGATGTTTATTCCTGTGGATTATGTTGGTTTTCATGTAATCCGATCCAAGTAAATATGTGACTGTTTCTGATGAATTCCTAACAGCTTTTTCAACACGTTGCCAGAAGCCATGAACATAACTGTGGGAGAAACAGAGTTTTACATGACCCCGAACTACAGCATGTCTGCAAACAGCAGCGTGAATCGGGGATCGTGAGTAGTGCGATCAGACTTATTGATTTCCTGAATAAATCAAGCTTAATGTTTTGTTCCAATGCATTTTTCCCCCCTCCTTCTTTAAATGAAAGCTACCCGGCAGTCCGCTGCAGCCACCAGTCAAAGAAGTGTGAGGATCTCAACCTGGGCCTGCTGGACTTTGGAGCTTCTTACACTTTCATCCTCAGGGAGGTAAAAGACACTCCTTCAACTAAAACTGATTTCATTTCTGTGATTCTTGTAAAGCTTTGACCTGCTGTGTCCGACCGATTTTAGCCGATTCTGATTCCTCTTTAAATGCGGCGACATACTCGCCGCATTTAAAGCATTCAGGATATTATTTTTGTATGAGTAGAGGTGGTGTAAGAGAGCAGTTGTTGTAAAACAAACATAAAAACAAAATGAATGGAGGGTTGACATTTAGCATCATACATTAGCGACTAGCATGGTTAGCATAGCTCAGGGGTCGGCAACCAGTGGCTCTGGAGCCACAAGTGGCTCTTTAGCGCCGCCCTAGTGGCTCTCTGGAGCTTTTTCAAAAATGTTTGAAAATGGGAGAAGATGGGGGTGGGAAGTATATTTTTTGTTTTAATATGGTTTCTGTAGGAGGACAAACATGACACAATAATTCTTAACGTTTTCCAATGCTATAAAAATGCGTAGAAGAAATAATAAATTTCAATATTTCTGTCAACGGAGATTTG